>CAIGQQ010023218.1:3920-17502 GCA_903798035.1 Danio albolineatus
ATAATAATAATAATAATAATAATAATAATAATAATAATAATAATAATAATAATAATAATAATAATAATACTTTTTGATGTGTTATTTGATAAAACAGTTCAGAATTAATATCACGTGTGTTGAATAAGGAATATTAAATAAAGTAAAAAAAAAAATAATAATAATAATGATAATGATGATGATGATGATATTTTTGTGTCCTATTGTCCTATTTTATTATTCATAAAATTATTATAATTAAATTATATAATCAAAATGATTTTTATATAAAGATATGAACATATTTTAAAGCTAGACAGATAGATAGACAGACAGGCAGAAAAATAAACCGATCGATTGATTGATTGATTGATTTGATTAGCTAGTTCTGCATACTGTTAGTTGATGGCAGATTACATGAGTCTGACTGCACACAGTGCCACTGTCCAGCAATCTTAGACAGAGTAAAAGGGGAGGAGAAACGCCTGATCCTGACTGACCCTGCCAAACCCCAAAACCTTAAATGTGCTCAAAACACCACAGGACCAGCTCTGAGAAACACACAACTTCATCCACACCACCAATCCACATTCAAGAGATGCTGAGCGACTTTTAAATAATGGCTTTTTTCCCACCTTTCCTTTCCAGAGATATGAAATGAACGCAGCACCTGTTGCTTTGATTCTACACATCGGGACGTTTTATATCGCGAACCACCAAACCGCAGAGCTAAAGTGATGTCCACAGGTTCAGTGAGTGATCCCGAAGACCTGCAGTCCATCTCTCACTGTCTGGATGACTCTGAAGACGACTTTAGCCTGGATGACGGTCTGAAACCAAAGAGCAAATCTCCTCGAGGCGCTGCCAGCAACACCAACAAGCCCCAAATGAAGCTGGCGAAAGATGGCAGACAGTCTCAGAGGAACGCAGCTAATGCGAGAGAAAGAGCGCGTATGAGGGTCCTGAGCAAAGCCTTCTCACGGCTAAAGACAAGTCTACCGTGGGTCCCTGCAGACACCAAACTGTCCAAGCTGGACACGCTGCGTTTGGCCTCTAGCTACATCTCACACCTCAGACAACTCCTGCAGGACGACACGTACCACAACAACCTCGCACACCCTGCCAACCTGGTATGAGTGAGTGTTGGCACTGCATTTTTACACCTACATCTGCTCCACAAGTGTCGCTGATTAGTATTAATTTTGTAAAATACACTAACTGGATTAAGGATATAACGCATTGCATTGCAGAAGTCTCTTCTGTTTGCTAAGGCTGCAGTTAATTGCTCAAATACACAATAAAAATTTAAACTGGAAAATTGTGAAATATTATTTATATTTAAAATAGATTTTGGTTCGTTTTATTGTAATTTTTAACTGTTATTTAAAACTGAATTTAATCCAGTCTTCAGTGTCAAGGTTATTAAAGCATTTGCATTTGTAAATTAGTTTTTTATTTTATTAATATATATAAAATATTTTATTTCAAATTTGAGTTTAGTTTTCGTTTGTTTCATTAATGGTTTTGTTAATTTCAGTTTAGTTTTTATTTTGTGAACACATTTTTACATCTATTTAATTTCAGCTTTAGTTTTTGTAAATCTATCTCTGTTTAATTAGAGTTAATAGAACATGTCAAGTGTCGACTGAAGCTAAATGCTTATGTTGGCACAACTTACATTAACTCTTGTCCAAACCTCTTGACAATAAAAGCAAAATAATTGTTTGAACACACACTGAACCGAAACCACACAAATGCATGCAACTCAAATGAATAAAAGCATATTTTTTTTAACAAACTAGACTAACCTTTTTTTTTTTAATATAATGTATTTAGTTGAACATGTTTAGTTACAAAAAAAATTAAGAATATGGGTTTGTCAGTAAATTTTACATTACACTTAGAGTAACTGCATTGCATTTACAGATATTCCTCTCAACGCCCACAGGTTAATTTATTCACCATAGAATGAGTGCTTATTAATTCTGAAAACAATTATTTTTTATCATTTTATTTCAGTTCTGTTTTTGTTCGTTTGGCCAATAGTTTTCATTTATAACCTTAGGCCCAATCCCAATTCTACCCCTTAGCCCTTCCCCTTACCCCAACTCCTCGTTTTGCGCATTCACATCAAGGGGTAGTGGTGTCCCAATTAGCTTGAAGGCGTAGGGCTAAGGGCAAGGGGTATACATGGCTTCGAACGAAGATTTTTCAGGACCACACTTTAAATGGAGGGGTAAGAAAATTTCCCAGAATGCACCTGACACAGCAGCAGGATAGCTGAACCCGGAAGTAAGGAGATCCACAAATTTGTATTTTTTGTCAGTATTACGAATTTTTACGACAAACAAACAAATGTTTTAATATACTCATAATCACGTTCGTGTTTTCCCGTCATACTTTAAAAAAAAAAAAGCAAAAAGCCCCGATAAAGTTATCGATCTATAATTCATAATCATAACTCATGTACAGCAGTCCCACAACATTCTGACACACGATGACACTCGAATACCCTGTCAGTAATGTTTAGTGGCTGGGAATGAGCTTTTTACAGTGTCTGGGATAATGTTAATGTTGTTTTCATGTGTTTACATAGATAAATATGGCCACTGTGTAAATGCACAGTACAGTTCCGATCTTATTGCCACATTAGATCATTATGATAACATAATATACGAATTCAGTGATTTCCTGAAGATACACATCAAAAAATAACACAACTGGAATAACTACAGCGGTCGTGATGGTCTGATCTCTAATGAAGCAAAAGATCGCGATGACATGATGACGTGTGCAGGTGTTGAAGCGCTGTCCCAATTCTTATGGGTAAGTTTTGAAGCCCTTCCCCTTAACCCTCGGTTGTAAGGGCCAAGGGGAAGGGGTAGGGGTACAAAAATAGAATTGGGATTGGGCCTTAAGTGTCACATAATCAGAAATGATAATACAGCATGCTGATTTGCAGTTCTGTTATGATCAATAATTATTGGAGCTCAGTCATAAATAATGATCCTTATAACATGGAAACTGTGATATATTTGACTTTTAGGGTTATTTAATAAAAATAAATTTCTAAACAACATTAAAAAAAAAACAGACCAACAGTTTTCAACACTAATTGTACTAATATAGCAGATCATCATAATGAGTTCTGAGAGATCATGTGACTCCAAAGACTGTAGCAATGGTGATGAAGATTCAGCTTTCAATCACAGGATTAATTACATTTTACATTCAGTAAAAAATGTACTTCAATAATAGTTGACAGCTTAAAAGATTTATTTATTTATTCATTTATTTATTTAATTAATTAATTATTTATTCATTTATTCATTCATTCATTCATTCGTTCATTCATTCATTCTATCATTCATTCAATCAATCAAACAGACTAGTTTTTTATGCTTACTGATTTCATATTGATCAGTATTAGTCAGAGTTATTACCCCCACCCCCCACACCCCACACCCCCACCCTTAGATTTTTTTTCTTTTTTTAAATATTTCCCAAATTATATTTTACAGAGCAAGGAAATTTTCACTGTATGTCTGGTAATAATTTTTCTTTCTTAAAAAGTCTTATTTGTTTTATTTCAACTTGAACAAAAGCAGTTTTTAATTAAAAAAACATTTTAAGGTCAAAACTATTAGCCCCTTCAAGCATTTTTTTTTTCAATTGTCTACTGAACAAACCATCATTATAGAATACTTGCCTAATTACCCTAGCCTGCCTAGTTAACCTAATTAACCTGGTTAAAATTTCATTAAACTATTAAAACCTTATTAAAACTATTGTTTAGAAATGTGTTGAAAAAATCTCTCCATTAACCCCTTCAGACCCGAATTATGTTTCAAGTTCCTGTAAAATGTAAACGTCTGTTTTCACGGTTCTTGAGGTTCCTGCAAACGAGACCAAATAATAATAATAATAATAATAATAATAATAATAATAATAATAATAATAATAATAATAATAATAATTCAAAAACGTTTAACTATATATTTTTTTGTCTATTTCAATGGACATCAACTCAGAACAGTTGTACTTTCTGAGCGTTATACCAACATAATAATAAAAAAAAAAAACATACCTGATTGCTGGTATAATCTTGAAATTTATTTTCATAATCGCAAACATTAAGATTGTAACATTTTTGCTTTAATTTTGAAGTTTTTCACTTGCTCATAGCTTTATTATCATCTTCCTCATCACTCCACATAATGTCCACATCTGAGATGTTTCCATCGGCTATACCTGTATGCTCAAGAACTTCAAGATCTGTATATTCTGCATTTGAAATTGCTTCAGCAATTAATTAGTACATTGATATAGTTAATCAAAAAAATGTTCAAACTTTAATTAGTAAGAGCAAACCCTCTTTTGATATATTGGCAAACCTATCAATAAATCTGAATAAAAACATTGTAAAATGTGGCTCACGTTTGTGTCTGGAGTGAAGCGATGCCATGCTGCATTTCAGGTGTAGCAGTTTTTTCAAATTCCAACATGTCGAGCCTTGCTGCCATTTGATTGGATGACAATCGTCCACTCTCATGGGCTGCAGGCTTTAAATTAGATTAAATGCTCAGGAAAAAAACGTGGCCTGTCACGTGATGTCCATTGTAACAGACACAGGGTCCGAAGGGGTTAAACAGAAATTGGGGGGGAAAAAATAAATAGGGGGGCTAATAATTCTGACTCTGCAAAACTCTCTCTCTCTCTCTCTCTCTCTCTCTCTCTCTCTCTCTCTCTCTCTCTCTCTCTCTCTCTCTCTCTCTCTCTCTATATATATATATATATATATATATATATATATATATATATATATAAAATCAAAATGGCTACAACTGTAAAATTAGGATAAAAACAAGGATTATCTTCGTAATAAATATTGAAATATATGACTCTTAACATTCAAAATCAGATACAGTAGCCTGACTACTGCATATATTCACATCTTACACATTTAACCAACAATGTGTGGCTCTTTTTAACTCTTTTTTCACAGACCTGGCCTTTTGTGGTCTCAGCACGATCAGAGGACACCCAAGACATTTCTGCAGCAGTCAGACTCTGTGGAGCTACAGCATAAACATCTGGCACCTCTCTGTCTTTTATCCCTCTCTCTCTCTCTTTTTTACTGTCTGTACTCATGCACTTCCTTTGAACTTACATCAATAAACATTATGCAATGAACACAACTGCATGTGGAACGCAAGCAGTCCAGCAGTCATTACATACAAATCTGTCTTAACAGCCAGATGATAGTAAAGTAATTTCTATCTTTTTTATTTGTTTTGGCTTAAAAGCAACCTCTAAAGAACAAATGAAATGTCTACAGGAAGCAAAGGAAATCAGTTTTGTTTTAAGGCGATTGTAAGTCAGATATTTGACTGTAGATTTTCTTCCTGTTTAGAGTTGATTTTTCATTATGTACGTTATTACAGATGAAATATGATATTACAGATGAACATTTTTGTCCATGTTTTATCTTGTACTCCAAGGTATGCTTATTTATGATTGTGATATTTGTGGTTTGTTGTATTGTTTATATGTTTTACGCTCTCACCAAATGTAATGTGTACTTCACTTCAACACACTGTACATATTTAATATGCTGATTTATTGTGAATGCCTACATGAAAGTAAGTAAAGTTGTGTTTATTTCTCTAATATGTATGCGACTAAGCAATAATTCTGGGATTGCACACAAGGATTGTTGGATGGATGTGGTTTGCTACTGGTTGATCCACATTTGAGTGTCAGGTTGTCCCACCCTCAATTCAATGTTAGCAACAAAAAATTAAGGTGTTGTTACAAGAATATAAAGAACATTTAAAGGAATGCAGTTGTAATGAATGTGATAAAACACCTCATGTTTTAATATATGCTGTAAAAACAAAAAATCAATATATCAATAATATATTAGAAGTTAACACTTATTTTCCCCATTCATACCTAAATGTGAGATTTGACATTCAAAGTTTGCCATGTTTTCTGTCAGGGTTGAGTTTAGGGGTAGGGTTTTATAATAAGAGGTCCTAAAAAAAGCAGCCCTAGAAATTTGGTTCCAGCAACTGCAGCCTCTCTGCCCTTACTCAGCTCTCACAATGTTGATACGGAACTGATTGACCAATCTCGGAAAGAGTTTACATAGCATTAACACTTTTAACACTGTAATATTGCCAGAAAAATACCAAAATGACTTTATACTTTCATAAAATTTGATATTCACATGAAGTACATAGTTCTGGTACTTTACTGGTAATATAAAAAATGACCCCCCACCCCCCCACCCTTAGTTCTTCAATTACCGATCTAGTCCCCGATCCCTGTTTAAAAGGAAACTGTTTAAAGCACTTTTAAAGTCATTCTTTTACATGCCAACAGCTTTTTGGTTGCCTGAAAACACAACATTTTGAAAATTATACATAAAACTTGTCTGTATAAAAAAGCATACACTTACACATCTGAAGTATGTCTATCATGAGTGCGTACTTGACTACTTAAGAGCCGATCACACCAAACACGAGAGGGGCATCTTTTGAATGGTTTATTAACGGCTGCGAGCATTTTGTTCACTGCTTATCTGCCCGGTGCACCTCGCGTTTTTGTCGTTGTGTGCTGTGCACTCACAGTTTGAAAAAAAAAGTCCACTCTGAGCAGAAAAAGCATGTTACGTCAGTTGTGTCTTTTTCAAATGAAAGCAGAAGTGGGGCTTCCATGACAGCAGTGTTTGTTTTGTCAAGACAACTACGGATCATACCTGTCAACCCTTCCGTTTTTCCCAGGATTCTCCCATATTTAACAGTTCTATCCCGCTATTTTCACATATTTATCCCGTATTTTCAGTCTTTCTCTGAAGGTTGGCATTAAACATTAAAAAGCCGATACGCAAACCATACAGCCGAACCACCAGGGGGCGCCCCTTGGTCTTAAAGGTAAGTATGTTCTGTGCTTTAGTTTTATTTAGGCATGAAACACTAAATAGAAAAACAGCGAGATTCACTTTCCTTTTCATTACAGGTGCTGATAGGTGCTCCATGGTGCTCCATAGTGATAAATAGATGCTGTTTCCCAAACGGATTCTGCGATTTTAAGCGGAGCAAAATTGGATACTGGGTTTTGGGTGTGTGTTTGAACAGACATATACACATAATTAATAATAATAACGTATAAAGATGTCGATCTTGATGTTGTTTTTTTTTTCAAACAACTAATTTTGTCCTAAATGAGCATAAAACATTAGGAAAGCAATCGAATGCTTTCATTATAACGTTAGATGTGTGCATTTTCAAAGTGACACATCTGTTATTTAATGTAATCAAACAAAAAATCTAAATAAATGAGATTCATTCGTTGCTCTTTATTGAGAATATGTAAGTTATACAGTGAGAAAAAGATAAATCAGATTTGATAACTTGATTCTATTTCTTTATAATAGCTAATTTTAATAAGCTAAACTGTTTGCTAATGTACACTAATACATTTTCTTTTATAAAAAATTATATAAAAAAATATTACTGACTGTTTAACTGTTTATTTACAATGAAACAACTCCAGAAGAACATATTTAATGTGGGATTTTTTTTTTTTTTAATGAGTATGGGTATGAGTTGTGGTGGGCGTATGCCTTATTTTAACATGCCAATGTTGACAGGTATGCTACAGAGACTTTTAAAGATGGAATAGAGAATAGTGGCTGCTGTTTCAAGTAACTTAGAGCTGTATGACTTTACAAATCTTGAACATCACACATGAACATCAATTATTTGTTAATTATTAATAATTTTAACAATATCAACAGCAACACTTAATCATAATACATCGCTGTTTCAGTTAATGCCTAGTGATGTAAAACAAAAATCAAATTTTTGTTTCTTGTCAACAAAAATGATGGCGTGGTGCACCTCAAAATTTTAGAACGTAAAAGCATGTTTCACGTTATTGGCCTGTTTTGTGTAATTGATGTATTTTACAAACACTTTGATACTTTGCACTTAAAGGGGTCGTACACTCAAAAAATGAATATCCAGTCATAAATTACTCACCCTTCATTTGTCACAAAACTGAGTCACAAACCTGTGTATCTGTTTTCAAAGGAAGTTACTTTGGACAAAAGTGTCTGCTAAATCGTTAAATTGAAATATTTTTTTTAAAAGTTGGAAAATGTTAACCACTGACTTGTAGTATGTGTATTTGTTTGGTAACAGTACATAAATAATGATGTAATATTATGTAAACTAAACATTACTTTATTAATGATGAGTAAATGCATTTGCTAATCATGAACTAACTTTAACCACAATATGAGTGACAAGAGTTTATGAGTAAAGAATGGCTACATTAATGTTTAACATTTAAGTTTAAGCTAAATGTAAGCAACATGAAATTATGAGCTGTTAATGTATAATTACTGTATGTCATGACAACTTGAAGTGGCACATCTCCACTAACTCATCCTTAACTACTTATAAACTCCTCAAACTGCTCATGTTGATGGTCTGAAAAAGAGAAAATAACCAGTGAGCGGCAGTTCTGTGGGTACAAATGTCTTGTTGATGCCAGAGGTCAGAGTTTTTGGAATTTGGCGGCAACCATTAGAAAGCCTGAACCATCCTGCCTTGTATTAATGGTTCAGGTTGGTGGTGGTGTAATGGTGTGGGGGATATTTTCTTGGCACACTTTGGGCCCATTAGTACCAATTGAACATCAACGCCACAGCCTGGGAATTGATGCTGACCATGTCCATCCCTTTATGACCACAGTGTACCCATCTTCTGATGGCTACTTCCAGCCGGATAACGTGCCATTTCATAAACTGTTTTTTAACTTGACAAATAGTTTACTTTACTCAAATGGCCTCCACAGTTACCAGACTTAATCCAATAGAGCACCCTTGGGATGTGAGATTCGCATCATGAATGTGCAGCCGACAAAACTGTGTGATGCTACTGTATCATGTCAATATGGACCAAAACCTCTGAGGAATATTTCCAGTACACTGTTGAATCTATGCCACAAAGGATTCAGGCAGTTCTGAAGGCAAAAGTGGGTCCAACCTACAACAACTAGGTGTACCTAATAACGTGAGTGAGTGTAAACTAACATTTCATGAGTTCATGATGGTTAAATTAAGCATAAACGAATGTGGTAATTAATACATTAACAAACAATCATATACTAACAGTAATGAAGGTAGCCATTATTCACACATGAACTCATGTGACTCATGTGGTAGTTAAAGTTAGTTCATGATTAGCGCATGCATTAACCCATCATTAGTCCATAATAAATTAATGTTTAGTTCACATATTAATACATCATTGTTCATACTGTCATTGTAAAGTGTAAAGTGGAAGTATTTATTTTTCCTGTGGATGTCAGTAGGTTTATAACTGCGTTCAATAGAAAAAAAGAAACTCATAAATACTTGGAAGCCCTTGAGGGACACATTTTCAATTTTGGTGAACTATCCATTTAATGTCACACCGATATTTTCCTAAATTAGAAACGTTTTTCAATCCCTATACCGTAATGCTTATTTCTCTTGAAAATAAATGTCTGACCGTCAAATTCTAAACTTTCCGATCTTCACTTTATCCGAAGTAAAATAAATTTGTCACGGTGCGCGCTCGTGTGTGCGCTGCGGTCATTAGGATGCGTGCAGTTTGAAGAGGAAGCCGACTTTTCATCACGTTTGTGGAGGATTGCAGCTGTCGAGCCGTTAGTTTCCCAGAACACTGAACGGGTCCCCTGAGAGAGGCTCACAGGAGATGAAGCACTTTGTCAGGCAAGGACAGCTCGACTCACAACCGGCTCTCACGTTCAACAGCGCCGTTATAAGACGAGTACTCTGGGGTTCAGGAGCTCACAAGGAGGAACGCATTATCTGACTGCTGAAAATCATGACTTCATAAACTAGTGATTTGTCATCCTCTTCTATACCTGCTGCTGAAATACATCAACATATCAGACTCTGGAATGTAAGTGTGGAATATGTGCTCAATTCACATAAAAAGTAAAGACGTGTGCATACATTCAAAGTATCATTCATCTTACTAACAGGCCATTACAGAAAAAAACAAAGAAATAAAAACTCGCAGGTCGACGTCGTCAGAAGAAAATAAATAATAGCTATGCCCATTAAGTGTTAATAGAGCTTTCAAGACGTGTACCACAGTCGTTCTTAACCAGGGACCACCAGGGAGCGTCAGTGAGTAATCTATCTATCTATCTATCTATCTATCTATCTATCTATCTATCTATCTATCTATCTATCTATCTATCTATCTATCTATCTATCTATCTATCTATCTATCTATCTATCTATCTATCTACGTATCTACGTATCTATCTATCTATCTATCTATCTATCTATCTATCTATCTATCTATCTATCTATCTATCTATCTATCTATCTATCTATCTATCTATGGGAGGCTTTAATAAATAGAAATAGGCACCCAGACAGCACACATACATTGGGCCGACGTCGTGCCGATTTTCAAAATTCCATCGGAGCGATGTCGCTCAGGGAGCGTTTGCTAATAGGCAATATGTCGCCGCGACATCGGCATATGATCGGAAATGCTGTCCGGCCGACGTTGGGACGACGCGACCGGAAATACCGGCCGCTCCGCGGGGGCGCGGTTCACCGGCACTTTGCTCATACTTATGGACCACCAGCTGCTGCTGCTGCTGGTTTATAATGAAAAACACACACCACTCTCAATAACAGTTGAAGATTTATTAATGTTTACACAAACATACAAACAGATTAACATACTTTTATCACACATAACCATGCTTTACCACGTTTAAAACAAAAGCAACCAGTTTTACTATATCCATAGCTGAACTACTGTTGTAATAAAGATCTTAAATATAAAAATCCATTACAGTAATTACATTAAAACCATAGTAATATTTCCAAGTACTTCTAAACAAGTACACTCATGGTGGCTACAGTTTTACTATAGTAAAAACACAAAGACTTGTGTAAACATATTTCACAATGCTTATAATTTCTTAAATAGTGTTAAAGGAAATGCATGTTTTGCAAGATTATAATTTTAAAATATAAGATAACCAGGCATGTTCAGTATCTAACCTTTCTTCAGGGCAAAAAAAATTACAATAGTAAAAATAAACACAAAATAAATACAAGGCACATAATATTTACAGGAGTAAACAAAATTATTTTATATAAAATTTCTGGTAAAATCTCATTAAAGTCTGTAGTAATGTTTTGTTAAAAACAAGTTTCAGAAGTGGCATTCAACAGTTTGCAATCTCCACTGAACTAATAACACATAAATAATATAAAATAACAATACACTCTCAGAGATACCCAGTTCATTTTTCAAGAAACCTCACTTGAAGTCAGAATTATTAGCCCAGTTTATTTTTTTTCCCAAATTTCTGTTTAATGGAGAGATTTTTTTTAAACATTTCAAACATAATAGTTTTAATAACTCATCTCTAATAACTGATTTATTTTATCTTTGCTATGACAGTAAATAATATTTTACTAGATATTTTTCAAGACACTTCTATACAGCTTAAAGTGACATTTAAAGGCTTCACTGGGGTAATTAGGTTAACTAGGCAGGTTAGGGTATTTAGGCAAGTTATTGTATAATGATGGTTTGTTCTGTAGACTATTGAAAAAAGGGGCTAATAATTTTGACCTTAAAATGGTTTTTAAAATGTAAAAAATGCTTTTGCTCTAGCCGAAATAAAACAAATAAGCCTTTCTCCAGAAGAAAAAAGGGTCACACTTTATTTTGATGGTCCCTTTGTTGAATTTAAGTTACATTGCAACTAATTCTCATTAGATTATAAGTAGACTGTTAGGTTGGGGTTAGGGGTAGGGTTAGTGTACTTGCAAAGTTTCTTATAGTCAGTTAAATGTCTGTTGAATGTCAGTATCAACAGATATTAAGTAGACAGTCTACTAATACTCAAATGGACCATCAAAATAAAGCGTTACCGAAAAAAATATTATCAGACAAACTGTGAAAATTGTGAAAAACCTGTGATTTAATTTTGTTTTATTGTGGAGAATGTTGCTTACACATAAAAGGGGATATATAGGTGGAATAAAAAGTGTGTCGCCATCATCTAAAGTGTTCTTGTATGTTGTCATCATCTTTAGTCTTCACAAGTGAGGCTGGACCCAAACCAGGACTGCAGTAGCCAAATCTAAACCTTGGAGTGGGAACCCTAAAATAAAGCAAGAATCCAAAAGGAGAAAGATTAGCATTGCATCAGTTCATATTACCTCAAACAAAAATGATTTGTTTAACGACATATAGCTGAAGTATGTGTTATGTAAATGCCAAGCTAAAATGCGTAATTTAAGTTTAAACTGAAAGAGTGTGTCTGAGCACTTCGTTTCAGAAAAGCGATTTGAAAATTAAATTCCCTGTAAAAATCATAATGATTGTTTTTTTAGTATATAAAGTTGTGTTAGTATATAAATGTGTATCTAAACATGTCCGACCTTCAGATACCACATTCTATGCAAATTTAACTAGGTTTCATCAGTATAAATGCTAAAGTGTCATATACTGTACACCACATTTAATACATCATAGCTTTATTTTGCTACAAAAATGTTTTTCAGCAAACAACTGAAAACAACTATTATATGTAGGCTATAGAGAAGGGTATATAAGGAAATAATGTTTAAATATTTTATATAGGAAAAAAAGTGTAATTCACTTTAATTCGTGTAGTGATTTTAACATTAATTTTCTCTTTAATATTGCAAAAGTGACCAAAACCGATTTGATCTAGCAGACAGGGTAACTGTAAACAAATCAATTAAAAAGAATGAGCTAACATAAAAGGACAGATTTGTGAGCGTATGAAATTTCAAAAATGTATAGCCTATATACACATGTAACAAATAAAAAAAAGATATTATTAATAATGCTTTAAGGGTTTCATGATATTTAACGTATCTGGATTTCCATTTACCGGAGATGCATTATAGATTCAACTCTCTAATTAAATGTACCTGATCCAGCTAATCAAGTCTTTAAAATGACGTATTGGACCATGGTTGTTGGACATCGCTCAGTGAGAATACTTTTTTGCACAAACTATTGTTGTGCTAAAAAAAAAAACATGTCTGATTGTTATCAGTCATCAAAGAGCAAACATTTTTGTTTTAAATAAACACTATGCTTTTAAAAATAAACTTTTCATACATCAAGAATTCTGAAAAAATATAAAGTTTATTTTAAATGTTTTATATTTAAAATAACAAGCTTGAGCAGAGAATCAGAACATTGGAATATTTTTTTTCTGAAGGATCATGTGACACTATTAATTATATACATTATATTAATTTAACAGTATTATTGTTTGACTGTATTAATTAAATAAACAAAGGTGATACTGTCAGAATCTACTTCATCATACTAACCCAAAACCTATGAAACAGTAGTGTATGTTTGAGATTTTACTTACTAGTCCTATTGTACTTTGGAGAGGTTGTCTGACAGGAGCATCCCTTCAACTCCGCAGAATGTTCAGCAGACCATCAGCGTAGACCAATCTAGGGATAAAATAAGCAATTTGTCACAAAGCCAAA
>CAIGQQ010023227.1:0-10111 GCA_903798035.1 Danio albolineatus
AATGAATGAATGAATGAATAAATGAATGAATGAATGAATGAATGAATGAATGAATGAATGAATAGGTAACACTTTACAGTAAGGTTCATTAGTTAATGCCTTTACTAACATGAACTAATCATAAACAGCACTTGTACAGCATTTAATAATCATAATTGAACATTTACTAATGCATTATTAACATCCAAGTCGATGCTTGTAAACATTAGTTACAACTGAACAGCTGTATTTTCATTAACTAACGTTAACTAACATGAACAAATACAGTAGTAAATGTATTGTTCACTGTTTGTTTATGTTAGTAAATGCATTAATTAACATTAACTAATGAACCTTATTGTAAAGTGTGACCAATAAATAAAATAAATAAATCCACTTTAAATCTACTTTAACCTAACTTTAATCTTTAACCTAATGTTCGTCAACATGAATGCGGAAGCCTGCATTTTTTTTTTTACAGTGTATACAAATTCAGAGGAGTTTGTACTTTTTGGTTGTTTATGTTTTTGAGTATGAAATATAACTTAAGTTGCTTCTCCGACACACTATTTTAGCTCGGGCTGCAAACGCTCTTGAAAAAGTCAATTGGACTTGACAGCGAAATGCTAAAAACATCGAAAACAACTTCAGAGACCTGCATTCCAGAGGCCTGCTGTTTTTCTGTTTAATTACTTAATCACTTCATTTGGGTTGCTTTTAAAAACGGGTGAGTCAGACAGTAAGTGCATGCTTGAATCCCTCAAAGCCAAGTTGGCCCAGCAGCGGCTACACGCAGTCAGCTGAGAAGGCATGCCCAGGCTTGCCATGGCCACAACATGGCTTTAACTATGCTTTGCACTTGGATGGCTTCCCTGGTGTACTCCATTGCCTGGGCCATCTTTCCACTGTTTACAATCGGATACAAAACCTGACTTTGACGACCTGCAGCCGGCTCCAACCTTTGCCCTCAGAAAATCGCCTGAAAATTATCTAATGCGTGTCCCCTGTATTTAATCGTCTACATCCAAAAAAGCAATTTTTTTTCTTCCTCAAATGTCCTCAGTTGACATTCTGGAACTGAGCGTTATGGCAGCCCTTATCGTGTTGGTTGAATTAAAGAAAAGAACAACATGGGTACAACAAACAGATGGATGCGAGAGTGTTGTGCAAAGCCAACTCCATTCGCTACGCAAATTACACTGTGGTTTATTGCGGATCCCGCAGTTGATTGAAAACATGAAGAAGACAAGATTGAATGTGAGACACGAAACCAGGAATGCTTGGAATGACTCTTACCTCAACTTTTCGTGCCCCCGTTGCCTACAGTAGATCGACTGGCAAAAATGCATCAATAATATTGTAAATGAATTAGATCAGAACTTTCAAGTTAATGCGAAGCTTTTGATAGAATTCAATTCATTTGTATAGCACCTTTTTACAGTAATTATTGTTTCAAAGCAACTTTAAAGAGCCTCTATTTGCATTAAAAATGTCACTTGTTGGTTTTATATGCGTGATATGCGTGCATGGTCAAAAAACAATTTCATTGTCATATAATATGCATTTATTTTTACCTAATTATCTCAGCGACTCCAATATGATTAGTTTAGTGATTGCTTCATTCCCAAACCGCTCCTTAGCGCGAAGCTAATCTGTACTGATTGTACCGATGACCCAGTCTGTTGTGATTGGTCTACTGCGTTCAGCGCGAGACAGAGAGAAATGCCCATCATGGCTACAGTATGAAGTAGCAGAGAGTATGCGAGAGCCCAATGCAGGAATGCAATAAAGCAATGCAGTTAAACACCAGCATATTACTCTACTCTTAACCCTAACCCCAAGTAATAACATCACACATTCAGGATTAACCCACTCAGTGACAAACGTTGAACTATTTTAAAAATTGTGTGACGAACAGCTGATGGTGGCCATAGCAAAGGCAAACGGCAGAGGATCACGAGTTCAGAAACGCATTTAAATAGGTGAAGGAAGAAGCACGTGTCACGTTTTTACCATGGACGCGATATGTGAACAGCCCCATAAACCTGAGAGATACAGTACAAGCACTGATCTATAATAGCTACGTGATTACAAGCAGTGCGGGGCGATTACAACTTATAACACACAATTAAAGACATATTTTGCAAACTACACAAAACAATTTGAATTTATTATTTTTTTTTATTAGAGTATGCAAAAAAATACAGTAAATGGGAATACATACAAACAAAACAAAAACAAAATCATGAAAGGAAAAAAAAGTAAATAATAATAAGAGTAATGATTAAAAAAAACACAAAAAACAACCACAATACAGTCAGATTCTGGCAAATGTAAGTGTGTGTGTGTGTGTGTGTGTGTGTGTGTGTGTGTGTGTGTGTGTGTGCGTGCGTGCGTGCGTGCGTGCGTGCGTGCGTGCGTGCGTGCGTGCGTGCGTGCGTGCGTGTGTGCGTGCGTGTGTGTGTGTGTTTGTACATGGAAAAGTAACTAGGTGGAAGGTTAGAGTACAAACATAAGGAAGAATATATACATATATACATAGACAACATGTATAAAAATCAATAAATTAAGTCAATCAGTGGTAAAGAGTAAAAACAATGATAGTAATAATGACAGTAAAAAAGGACAACAGTAATAACTGACAATAGCTACAATAATAATAATAATAATAATGATAATGATAATGATAATGTTAATGATAATAATAATAATAATAATAATAATAATAATTACCTGTACTACACCAACTACTACAACTATGATGTCTACTGCTACTGATACCACTACAATGACTACTACTACTACTATAGTTAACTACTACTGATACCACTACAACAATGGCAACAATTTTAATAACACTTACATGTTATGATCCAGAGGAAGAATTACCAGAATCCCTGAGTTTTGAGATCTTAGGCTACGTTCACACTGCAGGCAAATGTTGCCCGAATCTGATTTTTTTGCCCACATGTGACTGGGGTCTTGACAGTGTGAACAGCCCAAACCGCATGGAATCTGATCTTTTCATTTCAGATTTGTGCCATTTTCATATGTAGTCTTAAATCAGACACAGATCTGATATTCTGCAATGTGACCGCAGTGTGAACGCTTATGTCGGATTTAATGGGACTTTTCCATAATCTTTGAGCGACATGCGTCATCATTCTGTGTTGCAGACATCATCTACTCCTCAGCAGCAGCAGATCGGCACATAGGGCGATTATTTTACCACAGAAAGTTGGTTGTTCATTTTGAAAAAGATTTTGAAGGCAAAACTGGAGCTTTGGTTAACAATTGGGGCACGGGTTGATCGCGAAGCTGTGTCGGGGGGTGTTGCGGATAGGGGACCAACTCCGCCTTCAGAGTTCAGTCTGCGACTGCTCATTTACCCTTGATGAGTTCACTACACCGGTGGTCAGATAGACGCGCACCGCGGTTGTCTTAAATCACAAATGATCAGTGTTTTCGATCACAAGAGACTTATTTTAGGTTTCAAATACACATTAGCAGTAGCAGAACAACCCTTTACAGTTCATGAAATACACCACGGTTGTCTGTGAAAGGGGCAATAATTACATTAAGCATGACAACGTGCTTCAGTATACACATTGTGTGGATAATGAGACATTCTGTGCTGTTTGTAACTGCACTTTTGCGCAAGCGGGTCAGTTTAGGATCATGATCGGTTCACATTGCAAATCTGATATTGGCCACTTTATAACAGCAGTGTGAACAGCTATGCAAAAATATCAGATCTGAGACCAAATCAGATTTGAGCACTAAGCCTCGCATTGTGAACGTAGCCTTAAAGGTTAGATTCTAGCAAGACAGAAGGTTGTTTACATAAACAGAAGTTAGATTATTTAAAGCTTTGTTGGTATGAAGCAATATTTAATAAACAATATGTAACTTAACAGGCAGCTAGTGTACGGAAGATAAAATAGGGGTGAGATGGTCATATTTTCTTGACCTGGTAAGAACTCTGGATATATAATATGGGTGCCCTTTAGTTCTTTTTATTATTTAGTTATAGTATTTTCTGGTCTTTAATTTTAATTTGGCTAAATTTAATTACTTTTTTTAAATATAATTTTTCCCCCTTCATGTTATTTTGTTGCATGTTTTCCTGGCCCTAAATTGGGGAGGCACGTAACAATTGGGGGCTCGTCCGGGATTTGTACCCAGGACCTTTCGCACCCAAAGCGAGAATCATACCCCTATTCTAGAATATGTATAGAACTCTGATATATCTTGCTTTGGAGAGTCCCGTTCTGCTTGATAGCTCTCACTATTTCTGTCTTTGTCCTTTCCCCTGTTTTCCATCTAATATTTCTTCTAATATTCCCTTGATCAGCAGCTGAGGTGCATGGGGGATCTACGTGGGAGACATTTAGCACAAAAAATTGTGCATTTGATACTGTGAAAATGCATCTCGTTTCAGAACATCCCCGTTTGTTTTGGCCATCCGATTGAGCAACAAATACCCAACCTAGAACAACAGTGATATCTGAGTCAGACGTG
Source organism: Danio albolineatus (assembly GCA_903798035.1). NCBI lineage: Eukaryota > Metazoa > Chordata > Actinopteri > Cypriniformes > Danionidae > Danio > Danio albolineatus. Next base: position 4,501 of record CAIGQQ010023227.1, read on the forward strand.
CGAGGGAGGTTACCTAGATGCTTGGCTGAGGTCAACCAAATAAACATTGACAAACTTTTGCCCAACACTTTTTCCATTTGTCATTTACCTTGTAGTCAGACTACAAATGATGCTTGACTAAGGTCAACCAAAATAAACCCTTAAGAGGCTTTTACCTCACCTTTTTTTCCATTCGTCATGCAGGCAGTCAGATCAAAAAACAGCATTTGAAAAGCAACAGGGCCTCTAAAAAGGCATGTGTAAATGTCATGAAATTATGTACAATTCAGCTTGAAAGATAGCATAAACCTTTTTGTTTTGTTTTTTATGTGTTTTCCCTCATCACTGTCATATTACACTCTCAAACGTGTTAGACAAGGACTGGATTAAACCAGATTTATAATAAGAAAGAAGATATAACATACAAAGGTAGGCTAAAATGGAATATTTGGAAAATTGGACACATTCAGAACGCATTTTCTTCCAGTTCAAGAATTATAGCACGCTTCATCAGCAATTTAGTTTATTTGATTTTGTCCAAATTTAGATTTTAGGAAAATATTTGGACACTTTCTGGATGTGGTTAAATTAGCATCAGTGAATCATGTTCATAGTTAATGTGATGAACTACACCTGTGGTTACACTGCTAAGAAACATGTGAAATTAAGGAAAATTGACATCATCCATCTACTAAAATCACAGCAGTTTCAGGAAAAGGAGGCCAGTTCTGAGAAAAACTGTAGCATAATTTATGTGATGCCATTTGGTTTGATATTTTCATATCCAATACATCCACAAATTTAAGTGGGACAAAAGTTTGGAATAATTTTTTGATTGTTTTATTCAATCATTCATGTTCTTTTCAGCTTGGTCCCTTTATTAATCTGGGGTCGCCACATCGAAATGAACCACCAACTTATCCAGCATATGTTTTACGCAGCGGATGCCCTTTTAGCCACAACCCATCACTGGGAAACATCCATACACACTCATTCACACACATAAACTACGGACAATTTAGCTTACCCAATTCACCTAAACCACGTCTTTGGACTTGTGGGTGAAACCGGAGCACCCTGAGCAAACCCACATGAACCTGGGGAGAACATGCAAATTTAACACAGAAATGCCAACTGACCCTGCTGAGGCGTAACCAGTGACCTTCTTGCTGTGAGGCGATTGTGTTACCCACTGCGCCACCGTGATGCCTTAATGTTTTATAATAAGCTTTTTCTGCTCCCAGTAAAAAGTAAAAGCATGTGTGTGCAGTTTATATCTGCTAATATAAGATTAGTCCGATCACAGGTGGACAAATAAGATATTCCCAGTCACACCTGGAATGTGTTTCCAGTCACATTCTCAGTCACACCTTTCTTTTGTCTACTTTCTACCGCTTCTCTGACGAGGGAGGATCTGTATATTGGTTTTGTCTTGACAAAAAGGGCTGTCTACAGTATAGCAGAATTTCCACGATTTACATTTTATAATAAACATACAAATCTTATAAAAGGTACCATATACCATTTTCATTCACACAAACGGCCGATTTGACTTTAAAATAACTACATTCTCGCTTGAAAAACTCTTAAAACTTGATTTTGTGGCATAGTTGATGAGTATTTTCCTAATTTTACAGATTTCCCGTCCGCCATTAACAGCCCTCATAGGTTTCATGCGAAGCACATGCGAGTTGCTATAGTAACTGTAAACGTTTGGGAGAAGCGCATTTATTTCGAACTGTGATCAAAACTGACTGGAACTACCTGTGCGTTTCAACGAAATATACCACACCCTCCAGTGAATCAGAATCAAGAATTTCACCAGACCATGGAATAAAGACCAATAACCCATTCAGTAGCAAGAGAAGTTACTCGTTCCAAATTTGTGATTTCTAGAATATTGGATCTTCACAATGTCATTGAGGTTCTCCAAAATGATCTGTAAGGAAATCTGAAAAATCATGAAGCTTTTCAAGGAAGGCAATCAAAATCCAATGTTTGATAGACGTCATAGTGGTAACGTCCACACAACGTCAAGCTGTAACATCATTTGAAATTGATATTTGGTTGATTTTATGAAATGTCTCGACATAAACCACACAGCCATGATTTAATAAAGCAGGAATTCATGGATTGTTATAATGGTTGGGTCCTTGTACCCAGCAGGTACACAACGTCATCGTGACATCAGGTGACCAAAATTCAATGACTAGCCAGCATCTAAGGTCAACGTTATTTTGGCAACCAACAATGACATCAAATTTTAGGTTGGACATTGGCGTCGGCCTGACGTTGGTTTCTGATATCAACGCGATTTTTAATTCCAAACAAAATGCAATGTCCCCATGACATTGAGGTACAACATCAAGCTGACTTCATGTTGACGTCCTGTGCCTGCTGGGTAAATCACCTTGTTAGGAAGTGAGTGGAACATGGTGCATCAAACGATCGGTCATTTGTTAAAAAAACAAAAATAGAAAACATATAAATATATTTGTATCTATCAGCCACAAATGCTTGTCCTGCACCAGCTCTGCGATGCATGTGCAAAACCTAAAGTAAGTAAAGTAAAGTAAAGTTTATTTAAATAGCACCTTTCCCAGACATTGAGTCACAAAGTGATTTACAATAAGTGAAAACAAGCAAAAGAACACATATCAATAAAAGAAAACATGCTAAAACATATTAAAAACAAGTTAAAAATCCAAATATAAACACTACTACTGTTAATTAAAAGATTGACCAAACAGATGTGTCTTTAAATGCTTTTTAAAAAGATCAACTGATCCCAGATTTCTCAGTGCCTGAGGAAGAGAGTTCCAGAGCCTTGGGGCCACCACACAGAAGGCACGGTCACCCTTTGTCTTCAGACGAGTTCTGGGAATGACCAAAAGGTCTTTGCCAGAAGACCTCAAAGACCGGCTACATATGTGATTATGTAAAAGATCTTGAATATAAAGGGGAGCTCGACCATGCAGAGCTCTGTAGGTAATAACCAGAATCTTAAAATTTACTCTAAAACTAATAGGAAGCCAGTGAAGTGCCTTAAGCACAGGAGTAATGTGTGACCTCCTACTGGTGTTAGTTAAAAGCCTCGCCGCTGCATTCTGCACAACTTGCAATCGATCCATAGAAGATTTGTTCAGACAAGTGAACAAAACATTACAGTAATCCAATCGTGAAGAGATGAAGGCACGGACAAGCATCTCCATCTCTTCCTTTGAAACAACATCTCTGATTTTTTCGATGTTCCTCAGATGGAAAAAGCATGTACGAACAACAGACTTAACCTGACATATTAGGTTAAATCAGGCTTTCCAGTCTCTGTGGTTGATCCATTACTTGCACTTTATGTGTTCACCCCATGGAAAGAAACCAACTTTGTGACGTCAAACAGAGCGATATTACAAGATGGTGATGACGTTTCGCTACAAGCTATAGCAAAACATGCCCCTTTCTTCAAAATTGTTACATAAATTATATTTGTTATGTATATTATCATGAAATAGTCCAAACCTGACTGACTGCCTTACTTCCACTTTAATCCATGCTGACTTTATTGCGCAAGGCTGGAATTAAGTGACTAATGCTCCATTGTGAAATAAATGTATAATAGTTTTAATTCACCACGACAGAAAGCTTGTAGTAGCAGGGCCACTGCTGTAGGTCTGGTTGAAGCTCATCAGCAGGGCCTCCCTCTCCCCTCCGCGGGCCCCTCCTCATCAGCTGCCTCACAATGACCTCTTGACAGTTTCTAAAAAGGAAAAACTGGGCCCAGGGCCAGAATTCTCCCCATGACCTCCTGCCATCATTCTGAAGAACATCATTTGGCCCTCTGAGAAACTGTTTGTTTTTGAAATGTCATTCATTAATTCGAGAACCCAATAATCACATGTAATAACAAAACTCAATGCAACTGATATCATTGAGGACCGTTTCTGCAGTCTTTTATGCTCATCTGCAAATAATTAGCGGTGCTTTCTAAAGCAAACATGGGTATTGCTATTAGTCATACTTAGATTTGAGGTTTTCAACCGCATTGAAATACTCTGGCAAGCTTGCAAAGAAATAAAAATGGATGTTGAAACATGGTAAAAAATGCTTTGGTGAAACCAATTATTTGGTTGCCGGCAAATTCCCTTGCTAGATAAGGTGAAATATGTTAATAGATCTAAGAGGACGTTTTAAGTATGTTAAAAATGCAGACTGTGCAAGTAGAAACAATGGACTTTGTATAATTAGCACAACCTCCCCCACCCCTCATAACTCATTGCGTTTTGTTCACATAGCTAATTACACGTGCTAATTTAGCAGACGTGTTTGTCCAAAGCAACTTACAACTGAGGAGGCATTCTGAGATTCAACAAGAGTTAGCAACACACACAAGAAGTGCTAATTCATTCAATCATTTTCCTTCGGCTTCGGAGGTTGCAACAGCGGAATGAACCGACAACTATCCCAGCATATGTTTTACGCAGTGGATGCCCTGTCAGCTGCAACCAAGTACTGGGAAACACCCATATACACTCATTCACACACACTCATACACCACTGACAATTTAGCTTACCCAATTCACCTATAGTGCATGTCTTTGGATTGGGGGAAACCCGAGCACCAAATGAAACCCACGCCAACACGAGGAGAACATGCAAACTCCACACAGAGATGCCAACCGTACGTGCTTATGATTGCTCACAGCTGGTACCCCATCAGTTCATGATTGATTCACCAATCAGATGATTCATAACTCATTATAAATTACCAGAGTTTTCTTATCTCAGTACCTTCGTCTTAAAGAATTCCCCCCTACGCACCCCTACTCCCCCTCCTTTCCAGATGGGCAACACGGCGGCCCAGTGATTAGCACTGTTACCTCACAGCAAGAATGTCTCTGGTTAAAGTCCCTAATAAACCAGTTGACATTTCTGTGCAGAGTTTGCTGGTTCTCTCTGTGCTTGCTTGGATTTTCCCCGGGTTCCTAGGTTTCCTCCCACAGTCCAAAAAAGACGCAACCTAGGTAAATTGAACATACCGAATCGATACCATAACCCAGCTCTTAGCAAGTGTACATCTCTTCTTAGCCATTCTATTAGACAGAAATAATTTGGGGGGAGTTCATCAAGACCTACCTGATCTCAAACTCCCCTCTCGCCCTGCAAACAGGAGGGAGCCCAGGGCTCGAGGATCTAATGAGCTCAGGGCTCTCTCCCAGCACAGCATGTTGTATCAATCATCAGCTAAGTGTGAACTCTTGAATTATCTTCTTTTGTGTTTTACAAAAGAAAGAAACTCATAAACAAGTAAGGGGGGAGTACTATCTGATTTTTTTTTCTTGTTTGTGGAAGTTTGAAACCCATCCTCTAAAGAAGAGTGTTCATCCTAGATTTCTATTCATCCTAGATATTTTATGGATGGATGGATTGATGGATTGATGGATTGATGGATTGATGGATGGATGGATGCATGGATGGATGGATGGATGGATGGATGGACCATAAATAGATGGATGGACCATAGGTAGATAGATGGATGGATGGAAGATATATGGACGGGCGATAGATAGATAGATAGATAGATAGATAGATAGATAGATAGATAGATAGATAGATAGATAGATGGATGGATGGATGG
>CAIGQQ010023229.1:9700-23474 GCA_903798035.1 Danio albolineatus
CACCCATACTGTACACGATATACGTCCCTCTGCAGACACACAACAACATCAAACACACACACACACACACACACACACACACACACACACACACACACACACACACACACACACACACACACACACACACACCCACACACACACACACACACACACACACACACACACACACACACACACACACACACACACACACACACACACACACAATTCAGGTGTGGAAAAAAAATATGTATATAATCTAGTTCCAAATTAACAGTGACATATATATTAGGTCAAGCGAAACATGCAATTACTGGATGCAATTACTTGTTCACCAGAACTAGATAATACTAAACTAAACCATATTTTATATTTAAAAACACAAACCCATATAAAGACACATTTTGCAGTCTTTACTTGAATTATCATGGTGTTATTCCTACTAACACACCTTTATGTTAGCTTACACATTGTTTAAGATACAATTAGCATTTGATTATGAAGCATAGATATCGCACACTCTTAAAACTGATTGGTAAGTTCAAATGTATACACTAAATTATTATTATTATTATCATTATATCAGTTAGTTGTGCATTACTGCATTAGCAGGACTTCAGTCTCGTTGTCCAGGCTCTTTTACTCTCAGTGAGATCTGCAGTGTCCCACATTTATAATTCAGTATGAGCTGAAGCTCCTTCAGAAGCTCTGAGCGTTAATTACAGGACTTGCTGAAACCAGCAGCAGTGTCTCTGTGTGTGTGTGTGTGTGTGTGTGTGTGTGTGTGTGTGTGTGTGAACATGCATGGACACGACACAAAAACCTGCCTGCTGAAATCAACAAACCAACTAATATGCAGTTTTGGCTCAATACAGTGGCTGCAGTTAGTGGTTTAACCATTGTTTGTTAGAGTCAGTTGAGTTTGTGTAATATAAAAACACATTTAATCATTTATTCACAGCGAACGCGGCTTCATAAGCAAACACAGCCAAAGGAAGAATCTGTGGTAGAAGTGTTAAAATATGGATTATAAATATGTGACTGTGGAGCATGAAACTAGTCTTATGTAGCACGAGGATATTTTTGGAAATAGTGTATATGCCAGAGGTGCCCAATGTAGGACCCGCGGGCCAAAGTTGGCCCATGGATACCTTTGGCTTGGCCCACCATCCCATCTGGAAAGTGAGGGAGAATAATGGGGAGCTGGTTGGGGTAAATGCCTTTGACAGAGATCCATCATTTCAAATTACACATAATCTTTAGTTTCTTTGCTTAATTATGGAGCTACAAAAATTATAGTTTAATTAAATGTTGCAAAGGAATCAGACTTTTAAAATGTAAATACTGACAGATAGATGATAATGCACAAGACATTGGTGAGCCAATCAGTGCAAAGGCAGGAGCAGCTTATTGTGTTGTAAATGGCATTGTTTACTGTGTGTTTTTACTATAATAAGTTCTTATAAAATGTCAAAAAATGCATGTTTTAAATCAACGTTTTCTTGTTATTTTTAAATATTGCCAAATAAATTGCCTATAACAAATTTAATGTAATACGTTTTGGTATATTTTACATCGGCCCACAGCCTTCAACTTTGGTTTTTGGCCCTTTATAAGAAAAGGTTTGGGCACCCCTGGTATATGCAAACGCATAATTCACACTTATAAAGTAAATATTATCTTTCATTATCTTTCTTTTGATTTATATTTAGTAACTGCACTGCGAAGAGCTTATCTGGCAAAATTTAAAAGGTGAATTTCTCAGAATTTAGATTAAATTTTGACCCTAGACCTTTTTGAAGAATAAAACCAAAGACTTTAGAATACACAAGACCAGAGGTGGGTAGAGTATCCAAAATCTATACTCAAGTAAAAGTACAAGTACGGAAGGAAATTTTTACTCAAGTAAAAGTCAAGGTTTTAAAACTGCTGTTACTTTTAAAACCTTGACTTTTCCAAACCGCGGTATACCTTGAAAACGGTTATCGTCCCATGCCTAGTTGGCAAACAGTTTTGGAGAATTTGACGTTTCCCCATTCAGACAGAAGCCCGGGCATACAAAACCCGCGAGGCGCTTCAAAGAAAAAGGGATTTGGATAAAACTCAAAACCTAAATGACAAAAACACTGAATGAGTTCAAAATATTGATTTTCATTTTATGGAATAAATCATTAATATGTAAAACACAATCTTCCACTATCTTTTTTGTCATTTTTGATCAGTAATATGCAATGCTAAGAGCTTAATTTAGACAAATTTAAAAGGTAATTTTCTCAGTATTTAAATTTGTATTACCCCTAGAAATTTATTAAGACAAAACATGAAACATTTAATAACATTCTTCCTGTGTCTATGCTATTATTAGCTGCTGTGTAGGTGTTTGTTAGACAATAACTTGAGTGAATTATATATATATATATATAACTATATATATATATACATATAGGGCTGCAAAATATTGGAAAAATCTGACATTGCGATATATATTGCGATATAAAAATAACTTCAGGTGATTTAAATAGCTCTATTCAGAAAGAATACTTTAATTTAGATCAACTGGGGTGATCAAGTCATTGCATCATTGCAATATTCTAAAATTACAAGAATATATAAATGAAAGTGAAATAAATTGTTTTTTTTTGTGTTGTGACAGTATTCAAGCACAGAAATTGAAGAATCAAACGTAAAATAACATGGTCATCATTGTATAAATAATAATAATTTTAAAAAAGTATATTTAATAATATGTTTGTCTTTTAGGGCGCCACGGTGGCCTAGTGGTTAGCACATTCGCCTCACAGCAAGAAGGTCGCTGGTTCGATCCCCGGCTGGGTCAGTTGTCATTTCTGTGTGGAGTTTGCATGTTCTCCCCGTGGTTGCGTGGGTTTCCTCCGGGTGCTCTGGTTTCCCCCACAGTCCAAACACATGCGGTACAGGTGAATTGGGTCAGCTAAATTGTCCGTAGTGTATGTGTGTGAATGACAATGTATGGATGTTTCCCAGAGATGGGTTGTGGCTGGAAGGGCATCCGCTGCGTAAAACAAATGCTGGATAAGTTGGCGGTTCATTCCGCTGTGGCGACCCCGGATTAATAAAGGGACTAAGCCGAAAAGAAAATGAATGAATGAATGAATGTTTGTCTTTTAATCTTTTAAAATATTGTGGACACACGCATTGCGATATCGATGCTCAAGCGATATATTCCTCAGCCCTAATATATATATATATATTAGTGTTGTCATAATACTGGAATTGGGTCCTAATCAATGCTGAAATTTTAAAAGCGTCCATTTCCCATTAACATTGGAGCGCTAGTTGAGCGCGTCCTTAAACAGTGATCATTGGCCATTGGGGTCATGTGCTCAACAGAAATGACTGTGATTGGCCGCGAAGGTCATCAGTTCACCGAACACACTGCTGTAAACACAGAATCAGGGACACTAGAGTGTTTTAAAGTGCTTTAAAACACTCTAGTGTCCCTGTATCTGTTTAAAATGCAACATAAATATGTTCTAACGTAACAATAAACACCATTAAACTTCTGTCAAGTAATAACTGTGAGCCCACATTCTTAAAGCCAGTGGAATTATTAGTGCATGCAAAAATACACTCAAAGTGCTCCAGTCATCCTCACACATTGGTTTGTTTTTCAGAGATGATCACAGGGAAGTGTTTCTTTGTTGTTTAGTGTCTCAGCTGTTATTTCTGCTGTCTGGAATGGATTTGCAGATGATCAATAGGTCGTGAAGGCTACGCGAGGATCTGATTAGCATAATGTCTGGTGATGTTTAAAGCAAACACTGCACGGCTGCTGTGTGTGTTTCTAGCAAACGCTGATCAGAAGAGGAGTCGTGAAAGGTCAGAGTTTGTAGGTCGACTCCTGACAGATGGCTGGACTGACAGCTCATTGTGTCAGATGGAGGCGGGGCTTTAGATCTGACATCCAGTAATAGGATTTCAGCAGTCCAGCTGTCAGCCAATCAAACGCAGATCTAAACACACACACTCTCTTGGACTGCATGACTGGGGGGAAATCTCATCGTGATTTATTTTGGATAAGAACTGGGATTGATTGGGATTTAACAAAAAAATGCAGGTCAGTTGTGCTTATCTGTAGACCCAAGATTGGAGATTACATATGAATATGACAATAAAATAATTATAAATACAATCATCTTTCATATACATGCAAAAAAATTAAATGATAATGCTTTACAGAAGACACCCTAATGCACATTTTTTTGCTATTTTGCACATTTTTTTGTAAAATATTATTAAATATGAAACTTTTCTTTAATGTTCACAACGCAAATGTATTTAGATCCACTTGTTCGGTAAACAAAGCAAGTCTCTCATATAATACATCTACTACTGGCCCGTTTCCACTGAGTGGTACAGTACGGTACGGGTCGATAGCGGTCACCTTTATCAGGCTTGCTTTTCCACTACTAAAGGGTACCAATGGTACTCTTCTGGTGTGTGTGGTGTACAAAGAAGAAAACAGCAGGAGATATAGCCCACAGTCAGTGCAGAGCTCTCATCTGTGTGTGTAATCTCCACCAGCACATGTAGCCTCTGTTAGAGAGTAACTCCGTCATTCCCAGCTCATAATAGTCCAGAAGGTGATGATAATAGTTAAACGCAGCAGTTTCTTCATGTTTGCTGAAAGAATCATTTGCTCCTTTGTGTTTTCCGGCTTCTCCTTTGTTTCTGCAGGCGTCAGTCTCGCGTTTGTCTGTTTTTGAAAGGATCAGGCTTCAAAAGCACGTCAATAATCAAGCGCACGCTATTATCATCAGCTCGAGAAGTTTGTTATTTCAGATATAGACGCGCACGCGAGCACAAGTGAGAAAGCGAAACCACTCGCTCTTCAGACGGGCTCATAAAGAACTACAGGGCACAGGGTAGAATCTGCTCTTCTTCTTGGCTTTGTGGCTGTTCAACACGACAACAATGTTTGTTTGAGCTCGGGTCGACAATGGCTCGTTATTATATGTTTATATTATTTCGGTGTATTGTCTCTCGGTTGTGTATTAAACATGGCGGGTCCTTTGTTTTCATTCTGGCTTGTTGCGTGAGCAAATGACGTATCTCTGTAAACCAACAGCGTTCAGCTGCGTGTCTAGCTCCGCCTTTTGGTAACCTTGGTACCCTTTGCAAAGGGTGACTAAAAAGTGGTACGGTACGGTTCGGTGCGCCTTTTGACAGTGGAAACGGCTATAAAAGCATACCGAACCGTACCGTACTGCACCACTCAGTGGAAAAGGGCCATAATAGGCAAACTGTATTGTAAATAATCATATTAATATATAATAATATGATAATATGATAATATTATAACAACAATAATCTATTGGATATATAATTATTATAATATATAAGTTATAAAAACCAAATCAATTTTCATTTTCAATGTTTTCAGGTAGTTTTGAATCTGCCACTATGCTGACACACAGGCATTTGTAGCTCCGCCCTCTTCTGAATAGAGCACAATCTCATTTGCATTTAAATGCGACAGTCACCAAAACGCCACAATTTGTCTCAAAGTCTAAAAGGGTCAGTTTCAGAGAGTTAAAGAACATACTTTCAGCACAAACACTCTGATGACGCTCTTGTTTTACATCTTGTAAAAAGGGGCATAATAGGGTCCCCTTTAAAAATGCTAAACAAAATTGTTTCTGATATTCTGGGGGTCAAGTTAGCTCTTCGTCCTTTGTCCTCTCTACCTTTGGTGTTCCCTCTCAGTGTCAACCTTTAAACCAGAGACACGCTGACATTGTGGCTTTTGCATCTACTCAACCCCCTTCTATTTCACTGTGGCTCAAAGATTTGGTCTTTTAAAACTCGAGCAAATTAAATACAATATCAGAGGTAGGGGAGAACATTTCTTTGAAAAATGGAAACAATTTCTTGCATTCGTTAATGATTTAAAAACCTGTGGATTGAGTGAAGGTATACGTGCATGTTTATGATTTGTTTTTTTTTTTTTCTGTATATGTATTTAATTTAATATTATTATTATTTAATTTAAATTAAATTATTTTATTTTAATTTAACTTAATTAAATTAATTTTAATTTAATGTATTTTAATTTAATTTAATGCATTTTAATTTAATGTATTTTAATTGAATGTATTTTGATTTATTTTAAATTAATGTATTGTTATTTAATTTAATGTATTTTAATTTAATTTAATTTAATGTATTTTAATTTATTTTAATTTAATGTATTTTAATTTAATGTATTTTAATTTAATGTATTTTAATTTATTTTAAATTAATGTATTTTTTTAAAATTTAATGTATTTTAATTAATTTAATTTAATGTATTTTAATTTATTCTAATTTAATTTAATGTAATTGAATTTAATTTAATGTATTTTAATTTAATGTATTTTAATTTATTTTAATTTAATTTAATGAATTTCAATTTTATTTAATTTAACTAAATTTAATTTATTTTGATTTAATTTAATGTTTTTAAATGTATTTCAATTTAATTTAATGTATTTTAATTTATTTTAATTTATTTTAATGTGTTTTAATTTAATGTATTTTAATTTAATTTAATTTAATGTATTTTAATGTATTTTAATTAAATTTGGTGTATTTTAATGTATTTTAATTTAATTTAATGTATTTTAATTGAATGTATTTTAATGTATTTTAATTGAATGTATTGTAATTTAATTTAATTTAATGTATTGTAATTTAATTTAATTTAATTTAAATTTAAATTTTAACATTTTATATAGATATTTTATTTGGGGGATTGTATATGGTGTGTTGGTTTTTGTAAAATGTATAATGTTATTTGCAAGAATAAAAATTCCATGACAAAAAAACCCAAAACAAGCTTGTTATCAGAAACGGGGTGAACCAGACGGCTTTACCTGCAGCAGCTGCTGTTTGAGCTTCTGGATTTCAGAGATGTTCAGCTCGTTCAGCAGGTTGTCCACCAGACTGGAGGACGGCTGGAAGAGCTCGCTTTTCTTGGGTGTGGAGACGCGGTTGTCATTGTCGTCTGTGATTTTATCGAAGCCGTTCTCGTAGACCTGCAGCGGCTCGTCGTTGTTGGGTTCGACGGAGGCGTCGTCGCTGAACTTCAGGCCGTCCAGAGAGATGCTCAGGGGACTGTGGTACATGGAGTCGCTGATGCTCATGTACTGAGACAACTCCTTCCTCAGAGCCGCCTGCGTCAACACACAACAACACTATTATAGTTGAGCATTTTAAATCCATGTGCATTGCTCAAATGGACTCCCTTTGGTTATGTTAGGGGCTGTTTTTACCCCATTGGCTTCCATTATGATCACATTTTTTTTGATTGCAACGTCATGACAGTATATAATCATGCATTGATTGCTGGTGTTCTTCCTTGTTAAGAAGACCTACAGTTAGTCAATTTTACTGTTGATCATGAGGTGTCAACGCTATCCCTTTAGATAGGATTGTGCTGAAGAGTTTCTGGCTTTTATATGGAGTTCAGTGAAGTAATACATCAGATTACAGTGTGTGCAGAAATACACTTACTGTGTTTACTATGTTCTGAGAGCTGAGCAGCTTATTTTGATTTTCACAAACAGAGGTACTAGGGCTGTGCGATAATACAATATTTGATCGTGGACGATAAAAATGACTCCACGATCCACTTTTTTAGTAAAATCCTTGTATCGCCATACAGTATATAGTGCAGTGCTTCCGCTTCATTCATGCTTCCATGACGGGGCGCCACATCTAAATTCATCCCGCCACGGCTACATTACTGCTTCATTCAAACATTCAGTCGTCTGTCGTTGTTGTTTCTTAAATAGCGGGTTATAATCACACCAAAACGTATTAAAAGATAAGTGAATTATAACAGCGGGAACTTTTCTATAACCGCCGTGCGTCATTTGTTTAACCCTTTGAGGTGACATGCTGACTGACAGACAGGCTGACAGGGCTGCGGGATGCGCGAGGCCGGCATACAGGCGCAGCTTTCAGTTATGATGAACAGTTTTCATAAATATGCTTTATAAATAAAGGTCAGTGGTTCTGCATACAGTGACTTTCTCCTGCTGGAGTTTATAGCCGCTTCACTTTACTTCAGGACGCATGAATGCCGCTCTGAAGGTCTATTGGACACATTCGTAAATATTCCTAGCAAATCTAATAAACGTTGTAGACATACGCGTTACATAAACGCACTAAATCACACTTCAGTTGCGTTTATTTGAGGGCGCGCAAGAAGTGCGCACGAACACAGAGACGATCGGCGACCCGCAAGCTCTATATGGGGCGTCTGCAGACTTGCGATCTCACCCGGTAATACTGCGCTCACGACAGCTGTCACTGAAATAAAGCCATACGTTGTTGGTAGATTTGTGTACAACTGGGCTATTTAATTAGTTTGTCAAGGGGTCCAGTTCACGAAGAGCATCCCAAATGAGGGGCCAGAGATGACTTGCAATATACTGAAGTGATGATGACACAACAGCAATACAAGAGCTCATATGCAGTTTTTTGCTCCTTAAGATACCCACGTTGGCTTTTTCTACATTAAAATGTGAATATGTTGTATTTTGAAACTACATAACATCACTGCATTGTACAATGTGGCTTTTTTAAACACATTCAAATGTTGTATTGCAAAGCACAACAAAATCAGTGCATTGCTGAAGTAGGCTTCTTCTACAAACACATTCATATGTTGTTTTGAACTGCATAGCAGTCAAGGATGAAGCGATTATAGATTTTGGTTGTATGATTATATAGTCTAAAGAATAATCATGGTTTCATGGTTATCATGATTATTATGCATTTATTAAATTCAAAACACTACTAGTTTTGTTAACTTTGTAAAAAAAAGTCATTTACATGTTTGAAGGTGTTGCTGAGGATCTGTCTCTAATAATCTCTCTGATTTGAACTAAGATTTGTTCAATTTGTTAAATGTTCATGTTGATGGTACAGTAATTGTAATGCGCGTCTTGTTGAATGTTCTCTCTTTGCAGAATAGCACTTGCATTAAATGTTCACTTGATTAAAATATTCTTAAACATACATGGTAAGAGTATATCTTTATATGAGGACACTAGTTTAGTTGTATTGTACCTTTGTAATTTGCAAAATAGTCTTTAAAAAATCAACTTAAAAAAAGAATCGGGATAAAAATCGTGAATCGGGATTTCCCCAGAAAAAATCGTGATATGATATTTTTTCCATATCGCCCACCCCTAATAGGTACAAAGTAAATGTGCAAAGATTTTTCTTACACACACAGGTGCACACACACACACACTTTACTCCATATAGAAGCCAGAAAGTAAGCTTCTTCTAGCACTGTCACTGAATATAATAAACAAATGTCTCTATAATGGAAGTCAATGGGTCAAAAACAGCACCAACAAGGGGAGTGAATCTGCCCAGAGTGTATTGCTGAACATTTCTCAAAGCATTTTCCCAAAATATGCATCAAAATAAGATTCATCACCCATGATCATCACATTTGCTGAAACGCAGAGAAAGCAATGGCCAATAGAGCCTCAAAATCAGCCCAGAGTGGATGAAAACGACCCAACAGCACACAAAAGGGTTAAATGACTGCTTTTAAATGTGTTAAACATTTCACTTTAGTTTTAGTTCAGACGCCCCAATCGAGTAGCGAATCTCAGCAGCCACGCCTCCGTTTTTAGACGTCTCCGTTTCCCCCATCCACACTGAGATGGAGCAGCAGCGCTTTAGAATGAACACGGCCTCTCCAGCGTTTACAAAACACTCCGTTTACAGCGCTCGAACACTCCGGCGTAGTGTGGACGGATGGAGCAACCGTAGCAGAACTTATGCGTTTTAAAACGAAAACACACTAGTGTAAACGGGGCCTCAATCTGCTGTACGTTTCAGTTTAGCTGCAGTTCGCTTCAGTAATGAGCGCTTCTTTATTCAGAAAATAACGATTATATTTGTTCATTATTATTTTATTTCAGTGGCTTGTTAGTTTCGTTCTGTTTTATTGTTCTCCATTTATTTACTTTTATTTGATTCGTTTAGTTTTAGTGTTTCGTCAATTCTTACATTTTATTTCAGTTAACAAAAATATTTCTGACTAACATGTTTAGCTTTCGTTTACTAAAATAAGCTCAACACAAAACAACGGACATCATGGAGACAAAACCCACAGCCGAACGGCCATAATGCTGGTGTGCTGAGGGTGGTTGCTATGCCCTTATATATGGTTGCTAGGGTGTTCTGAGTGGGTTCCAGAGGATTGCTAAGCAACTGCGGAGATGTTTTTGGCAGATTCCTCCACTCGTATGTCATGACTCAGAGCAGTCAACAGAAATCTAGAGGATTTTTTTCTCATGATATCAAAATAAACCCAATCACTGAAGAGTAACTTGACTTTCAGGGCTAGCCTATGTCCTGGGTTTATCATGTTTTCCAGTCGGGCACCAAAACTCACCCTGTCCATCAGACTACCTTAATGGGAAGGAAAAGCATAGCCTATTTCAGTGCTGTTGCATTCTCTCATAAATTGGGTAACTATGCTGCATCGTATGTCCGAGGAGCCACTATAAATCTGTGCTTGCTGGTGTTTTCAAAACAACCGGTTACCTAAATAACATGAAACGATGGAAGGAAGGCCATCGGGTTTTCAAATGGACAATTAAAAAAATAGAAGATAAAAAAATGAGGTGGCATGGTGGCTCAGTGGTTAGCACTGTGGCATCACAGCATGAAGGTCACTAGTTTGAGTCCCGGCTGGGTCAGTTGGTGTTTCTGGAGTCTGCATGTTCTCCCCGTGTTGGTGTGGGTTTCCTCTGGGTGCTGCGGTTTCCCCCACAGTCCAAACACATGCGCTATAGGGGAACTGATGAACTAAATTGGCCGTAGTTTATGAGTGTGTGAATGAGTGTGTATGGGTGTTTCCCATTACTGGGTTGCAGTTGGATGGACAACTGATGCATAAAACATATACTGGAATAGTTGGCGGTTCATTCCGCGCACCTCTCAAAAAATTTAACTACAGATCGCAACGATGCATAGCGCAAGCTTTGTGATTGGTCGGCTTTGTAGCGCTGACGAGTGTTGGAACTAGGGATGCTCCGATCGATCGGCCGAAGATCGGTATCGGCCGATAATAAGATTTTATGACTCGATCGGTACTCGCTAACTTGGCCGATCTTACGAACCGATCACAATTGATTTAATTAAATCTAATGAATTGCATCAAACTACTCAAATTTGTTCATTTATATAAGTATAAGAATTTTGTTTGTTTGTTTTGTTTTGTGTTTATTTTGTCCTGCTCAGGCTTGTATTGGACAATGTTTAAGTTAAATCAGACTTCTCCATTTTAGGAGATGAAATGTTTATTTTGTCCTTCACCGTTCACTGTACTACTGGACAATGTTTAAATAAACCTTGTGGGTTGCATCAGCCTGCTCACTTTTTTTATTTATTATTTTTGTCTCTAATTCAGTATCCTGATGTGCATAGTGTTATGCATTAACCCCATTGTAAAAGCATATTAAAATATTCACTGTATAATAAATACTTATTTGTGATTATTTAGTACTCTGTTAAAACAATAGTTTTATTACATTTAGTGTTAAAATATAACAAAAATATAACAAAGGCAACAACAATAGTATTACTTTATCTGAAAAAAAGTTAATGGTGATCAGAGAGCTTACATATCAGTTATATAAACCTGAAGCATCAGAATCGGCATTGGTATCGGCCGATCAGCATGACAAAAAAATCGGTACTCTGTATCGGTGGCAAAAATCCTGATCGGAGCATCCCTAGTGGGAACCTGCGAACCCATTGGAGCGAGTGTTTATAAGTGTCGAATCCCGAACGAGCTCCAGATGGAAACTGTTGTTTCGTGTTTACCTTATGATTAAAGTTGCTGCATGTTCGTCGACTCCCGTGACAGAATGAGTGAGTTTTAGTACATTAAGGTAGAATCAGAAAAAACAAACCACCAGCGGAGAAACTCGACAAAGCGGAACATAAACACCTACTGCCAGCTACTGTTTGGGAAGTGTAATTACAGAGCAACACAAACAGCACGCTGAAGTATATCAATGCACGGTAACACACAAGACATGCGCTGTGAGTCACGCCGATCACGCGACGCAGAAGTATAAACCAGGCTTAAGCTGAAGGGAAATGAATGAATGAAATAAAAATAATTCAATAAAATGTGTTTATTTTCAAAAATATGTATATAGCCTGTATTTAATGGATTGCAGATTTCTATTTAGTAAATAATATTACTTCTTATTTAGTAAATAATGCATTTTCTATTTGGGCCTCTTGAATTTATTTAGGGCGACCAAGAACTTAACGAGAGGCTAGCTGGGATTTAGAATCTAGCAAGCCCTGTTTTTAAAAATCCCAATGACTTGCCTTGTGAAGCCTTTAAACGTCACTTTAAGCTGAACACTAGTGCTTGAAGAACATCTAGTCTAATATTATGTGCTGTCGTCATGGCAGACAGAAAAGACATCAGTTATTAGAAATGAGTTATTAAAACTGTTATATTTGTTTAAACATTTCACTCTATACTGTTTCTCATATATTCTAAAAGTGTTTGGGTCGTCTCACCCACTGATGCTGATGATAATATGAGTGATGTTGATGTACAGTAAAAGCGGTCTGACCTTCTGCTCTCTCTCAGTCTTGATGGTCTCCAGAGCTTCTCCAAGCTGTCTCTCTGCGATCTCCTTCAGACGGATGGCGTCTTCCAGCTGACTGTTCAGAAACTGAGTGTCTTCCTCCAGACGCCGGATTTCATGCTTCAGACCCTCAAACTCAACCTACAAACAAACACACACACAGCAGATTAGGGCCATGTTCTAATGTTTATTCTATTCTAATGTATATTTAAATGTATAATGTGTTCTAATGTTCATTCTATGCTAACGTGTACTCTATTCTAATGTATATTGAAATGTGTATTCTATTTTAATGTTCTATTCTAATGTATATTCTAATGTATATTCTATTCTTGTGCATTTTATTCTAATGTTTATTCTATTGCAATGTTCTATTTTAATTTACATTCTAATTTTCTCTTCTAATATACATTGTATTCTAATGTTCTATTCTAATGTTCTACTCTAATGTATATTCTATTCTAATTTTCTAATATATATTAAATTCTTATGTATATTTTAATGTTCTATTCTAATGTTTACTCTAATGTTTATTCTATTCTAGTGTTCTAATATATATTAAATTGTAATGTATATTCTAATGTTCTTTTCTAATGTATATTTCTATTCTTATGTTCTATTCTAATGTTTATTCTATTCTAATGTTCTATTCTAATGTATATTCTATTCTTATGTTCTATTTTAATTTATATTCTATTCTAATGTATATTCTATTCTAATGTATACTAATGTTCTATTTTAATGTATATTCTATTCTAATGTATATTCTATTATGTTCTATTTCTAATGTATGTTCTATTCTTATGTTCTATTCTAATGTATATTCTATTCTAATGTTCTATTCAATGTATATTCTATTCTAATGTATATTCTATTCTAATGTATATTCTATTCTTATGTTCTATTTCTAATGTATGTTCTATTCTAATGTATATTATATTCTTATGTTCTATTTTAATTTACATTCTAATATTCTATTCTAATGTATATTCTTTTCTAATGTATTTTTCTATTCTAATGTTCTATTCTAAT
This sequence comes from Danio albolineatus, assembly GCA_903798035.1. Classification (NCBI taxonomy): domain Eukaryota; kingdom Metazoa; phylum Chordata; class Actinopteri; order Cypriniformes; family Danionidae; genus Danio; species Danio albolineatus. The sequence continues at coordinate 23,383 of CAIGQQ010023229.1, forward strand.
TTATATTCTATTCTAATGTATATTCTATTCTAATCTTCTATTCTAATATTCTATTCTAATGTATATTCTATTCTAATGTTCTATTCTAATGT
>CAIGQQ010023230.1:3762-22750 GCA_903798035.1 Danio albolineatus
ATTTTGTGTGTGTGTGTGTGTGTGTGTGTGTGTGTGTGTGTGTATATGTATATATATATATATATATATATATATATATATATATATATATATATATATATATATATATATTGTATTTGCCATCATAACAGTATATAATATTTTACTAACCTTTAAGTTATTTTGCTTGTTTAATTAAGTTAACTAGGCAAGTTTGGTTAATTAGGCCATTGGACAACATCTTTTTTTTAAAAGAGTCGTATTTTACCCCTTTTTCAAGATTTAAAGCAAGTCTTTTGTGTCTCCAGAATGTGTCTGTAAAGTTTCAGCTCAAAACACCCATCAGATTATTTATTACACTTTCAGAATATTGGAATTTTCTGCTCTGAACACAATGTAGCTTTGTTGTTGCCTGTGCCTTTAATGCTAGTTCTCTCCGCCCACAGGTTCCCTCGTGCCTGTCAGAGTGTGCCTCAATCTCTGCCTCAGCTGCATCTGATAAATAGCAAAGTGACAGACATGAAGGTCGCAGATCTCACGTAACGTTTGTCAGAAACACTACAGTAAGAACTTTCCCAATGATTATTTGATGTATTTGTTGTGGAGTTAATGAGTCGATGAGAACGATGAGTTACACACAGTGTCGTTACAAAGTTCTCTCACACACACAGTGCATGAAGTTTAACTTTAAACTGTTTTTGCACGGAAATGTGACAGGATACACATTATTTTCCACTGCTGTATGGATATCTGTTATGGTAATGTACAAAGTAAACCTGATTTAACGTCCACAAACCAGGATTGAAGCATCTTTAATAATTGTACTGACACGCGGCTGTGGTGATGAAGTAAAGCTGAAGTAAATGGCTGTAATTCATTACAAACATTCACTTTTTGAAACTTTTTTACTTTTTAAACTCATTCTTGATCACCATTGATGATGATTGATGATCACAGAGAGCTGAACAGATCTTTTAATCCCAATTGCTTTGCGCACGTCCTGTCTTGTTGATATGATTATATGCGTTACTACGGAGAAATTCAAATCAATTCACCTTTATTTTTATAGTGCTTTTACAATGTAGATTGTGCCAAAGCAGCTTCACATAGAAGGTTATAGTAAATTGAAACAGTGTCAGTCCAGTTTTCAGTGTTGGAGTTCAGTTCAGTTCCGTGTGGTTTAATATTCACTACTGAGAGTCCAAACACTCAAGAGCAAATCCATCAATGCGCAGCTCTACAAGTCCTGAACCATGCAAGCCAGTGGCGACAGTGGCGAGGAAAAACTTCACCAATTGGCAAAAGTGAAGAATTAAAAACCCTCGTGAGAAACCAGGCTCAGTTGGTCACGACCATTTCTCCTACAGTATCCCCAGACATGTTAATACGCAGCTGTCAATCAATTCAATGGGAGGGGAGACCGCACTCCCTACATCAATTTGCTGTCGGCATTTAGATTTGCATCCTATTTTAATGTCAGGAAATAATAATAATAAAAAAAAGCTTACAAAAGATGATTTTCATCATAGGTGCCCTTTAAATAATAAAACTTTTTTTTTTTTTTTTAAAGCAAAACTAAAAGAAATAAGACTTTCTCTAAAAGAAAAAAAATAGGAAGTACTGTGAAAATTTGATTTGGTCTGTTAAACATCACATGAAATATTTGAAAAAAATTTACGCCTTCAACACAGTGCATATATTAAATTCAGTTTCAAGATTATAAATCAGTAATTCGTGCACAATCTGATTTATTTTTAAAAAATGCATATAAAAGTGGCATTTCTCAATTATTTCAAAACATTATCTGAATAAATATGACCATTTAAAATGACATCATGAGCTTGACACGTCTCATTTACAGTAAATGCAGATTTTTGTGGTCATCTTTTCATGCACATGTTGTACTGTAAGGTCTACTTTTGCACAGCCCTTTGCCTCTGGGGTCAAAAGTCTCAGTGGTGTAAAATCAAGTTACCCTCAGGCTATAATCCTATCACTCGCAGTGAATGAGCAGATAAGGAAAGGATCAGATCAAGACATGGTGTCAGACTTTGACCGTAGCCGCGAGCATGAGAGTGGGAAGCACGGCGCTGATCCCTCGGCCTCTCGCCGGCTCTTGTCGTCTTCTGGTTTAGACATGAAGATTGAGTTTGCTCCGGCTGATGTGCCTCTGGTTCGGAGGCTCCAGACGGCTGCCGTGCTGCAATGGGTTTTCTCTTTCCTGGCTCTTGGTAAGCGCAAGTGCTTTTATTATATATTTTAGCTGCCCTGCATAGCCATCAAGTGTTGACCTTGAATGACATGTAATTAGAGTATGAATTAAGTTGTGTATTAAGTGAATGGTATCTAAAGTATTTTAATAATTTATATGATCATTTTATCTTTTTTTACCAGAATAGTCAAATTGAGATACAATATGTTCTTCCAGGGAGTCCTGGCCAAAATATTTAACATTAAAACAGATATAAACACATAAAACCAACACAATTGATCTTTGTTAATTCTCACACAACAAATATGTAAGAAAAATATTCATAAGGAAGTCAAAAAATGTCAAATAATTATTTCATGTTTTTGAAAGAAGTCTCTTCTGTTCACCAATGCTGCTTTTTAAAATGAAAAATACTCTTAAAATGAGCACTTTGGGATTTAAAAGGAAGTCATGTCGCAAAACTCATTCCAAATTAGTTTCTTGAACATAATAATGAGTTCACTATACTCAAAACTCGGTCTAGTAGAGTACCTTTTCAATGTACTTAAATTAAGGCTGTACAATATATAAAAAAATATCTTTATGGCAATCGTAGTATAATAATATTAATAAATACACTATTGTAATATTGTGATACATTCACAAAAATAAATTTGCATGAATAAATTTGATCCATATTCTAATAGGAATGCTAGTTTAAGTTGTAATAATATTTTTAAAGGTTTTTACAGTGAAGTTGGTAAGCATGAAATAACCATTAAAACAGATTATCATTACAAACATTTGACCTCCAGTGTGTGTTCGTCTTGTACTCTAAAACTGATGTCAGCCTACAGATCTGCTATAATGCAGTCTATGAACTGTGAGCTGATTTGTGATCGGCTCATTGGTTCTCTAGAGTTCAAGGTAATAAAAGCTGAGCGTAAGAAAATTGTCTCTTTCTTGAAAACACATGACTGTATTTGGAAAAATCCTTATAAATTGCTTTTATTTTAAAAAGTTTTTTATTGAGATATTCATTGCAGCATTACAGCCAATATTACAACATCTCTAGTTTTTTTGCAGAAAGAAAGAAATGAAACACACACAGACAGTAAAAATAATTCAACAAATTAAAATAAAAAAAAAAATATATATATATATATATACACACACACACAAAACGTCTAACCCCTAGAAACCACCCCACCCCTGGGACTAAAGCTTATGTAGTATTATTGGTGTGACCTTCACCATCTGGGTATTCAACCGACGCTTTCAAGATAGAGGAGAAGAGGAGACCAAATCTTGTCAAATTTTTTCAATTTCTTTGCCATAAGAAATCTAATCCTTTCCAAATGTGCAAATTTAATTAATTCTTCCAGCCAAGATCTAAATGAAGGGGATTCTGTTGATTTCCAAAACTTTAGCACAAGCTTCTTTGCCACAATAAGGCTATAGGACACCAGTTGTTTTTGGGAATCCTGGAGTGACCTAGTTTTGTCCGAAATTCCGAATATGACCAAAAGTGGGTCGAAAACCAAATTACAACATAAAATTTTAGATAGAGTTTTAAATATTTCAGCCCAGAACGGGATCAATTTAGAACACTGAGCATAACTATGTAAGGGAGTGGCTAAGTCCGTCTTGCATTTGTCACAAAAGGGAGAGGTATCAGGAAATAGTTTATGTAATTTTGTCTTGCTATAATGGAGCCGATGTATAATTTTAAACTGGATGAGACAGTGTCTGGAGTTAACTGAACAGGAATGAATTTCCTCTAGCGCATCAGCCCACAACTCCAGACTTATCTCATATTCCAGTTCCTGCTCCCATTGTGATTTTAGACTCTCCATAAGAGGCAATTTCTTTGATAAGAGTGAGTTATAAATGACTGAAATCACGTGGCAGATCTCACCTCCTAGCCCTAATAGTTCGTCCAGTCCAGCCGGGTTGACCCCGTTTAAACAGGGTAAATATTTTTTTACATAATCCCTAACCTGCAGATATCTGAAGAAATCTTTAGCACACAGACCGAATTGATCCTGCAGCTGTCTAAAGGATGCGAACGTGCCATTTATAAACAGATTTCCTATTTTCTGAATACCTAAATCTTTCCAATGTGTAAAACCAGAGTCCATAATTGAGGGAATAAATGATGGGTTTCTATCAACGGGTAAATGAAAAGACAATGATTTAACTTCAAATTTTGATCTAATCTGTTTCCAAATTCGGATTGTACTGTGAATAATGCAATTGTTGTTATAGACGGACTTGTCTATCTTTATAGGAGACAATATTATTGCTCCAATATCATAGGGACCACATGCCTCTCTTTCCAATTGGATCCAGGTTGGATGTGTCACCGTGTGATCTAACCATATTAAAATGGTGCGAAAGGCACAAGCATAGTAATAGAGGACAAAATCAGGAAGGGCCAATCCGCCTTTAGCTTTAGGTTTACAAAGATGTGCTTTATTTATTCTATGTGCTTTGTAATCCCACAGGAATGGCAAGATGATGGAGTCCAATCGCTTGAAAAATGTTTTGGGTAAAAATAATGGAATGTTTTGAAAAAGATATAGAATTTGGGGGAGAAAGACCATCTTAATAACATTTACCCGTCCAACTAATGAAATCGGTAAAGATCTCCAGAACTGGATATTGTTTTTCAATTTGGCTATTAGAGGAGAAAAATTTGCATTGAATAGTGACTGAAACTCTTTTGTGACCTCAATTCCAAGATATTTAAATTTATTTTGGGTTATTTTGAATGGAAAAGCTTGTAGAATAGACATGTCTCTAACCTTTATGGGCATTAATTCGCTCTTTGACCAATTGACCCTATAACCTGAAAATGTACCATAATGGCCAATTATGTCTAAGATCGTTGAGATGGAAGTTTGAGGATTGGAGATATATAGTAAAATATCATCAGCATACAAGGAAATTTTGCTTACTGTATTCTTTGTGCAATATCCATGTATATTGGGGTCCGCCCGAATATACTGGGCCAGAGGTTCAAGGGCCAGAGCGAAAAGAAGAGGTGAAAGAGCACAGCCCTGTCGAGAGCCCCTATATAAATTAAATGCACTGGAAAGTATTCTGTTAGTGAGGATTTTGGCACTGGGGTTATAATAGAGAATCCTAATCCAATTTTCAAATTTGTCACCAATGTTAAATTTTTTAAGAGCTGCAAAGAGATATGGCCATTCTAATTGATCAAAAGCTTTCTCTGCGTCCAGAGAAGCAATAATCAAGTCGTCCGTGTTTGAATTTTGTGAATAGATTATACTAAAAAGACGTCTAAGATTTGAGGACAGCTGTCTGTTAGGGATGAATCCGGTCTGATCAGGGTGGATAAGTTTTTCCATTACTGAGCTAAGCCTAATAGAAAGGGCCTTCGCCAGGATTTTTTGATCGTATGGCAACAGTGATATTGGCCTATAGCTGCTTACTTCCACTGGATCTTTCCCCTTCTTTGGTAGGACAGTTATTATGGCTTCATTTAAAGAAGGAGGTAGCTGGCCATCACTGTAGGCATGAGTATACATTTTGAATAGATAAGGTGAAAGGATAGCACTGAATTCTTTATAAAACTCACTAGGATATCCGTCAGGCCCGGGAGACTTTGCCCCTTTCATTTTTTTAATGGTGTCTGATATTTCTGAAATTGAGAGCTCAGCATTGAGAGCCTTGTGATCTTCCTCTGCCAAGACAGGGAGGTCGCAACCATCCAAAAAAATTTTAATAACTGGCTCATCATTAAAGGATCTAGATGAGTATAATTCCTCGTAAAATGATTTAAATCGCTCGTTTATATCTTTATGTGAAGTTAAAATATCCCCCTTTACAGATTTAATTTTGCTTATAGTTCGTTCACTTTCAGCTTTTCTGATTTGTCTTGCCAGCAGTTTATGTGGTTTATCTCCAAATTCCAGAAATGTTTGTTGTGTATATAGGAATCCTTTAATAATATGATCAGATAATAATTGATTATGTTGCAGTCTTAAGGACAAAATCTTCTTATAAGTGTCCATGGATGGGCGTGCAGCGTTTTCTTTATCTAAATCACCTATCTGTTTTTCAAGTTCTACCAATTTGGCCCTTTTCTTTTTCCTTGCTGCTGCCTGAAAAGAAATAATGCAACCCCTAATATACGCTTTCATAGTTTCCCACAGTATTGAAGGCGAGATTTCGGGATGATCATTCATCTCAAAAAAGAAAGAAATCTGCTCTTTTAAATATTCACAAAATTGTGGTAGCTTTAGGAGCTGTGGGTCAAGCCTCCATATCCTATTGTACTGTGGCGTATCAGGAAAACTTAGAGAAAATGAAAGGGGGGCGTGGTCTGAGATCACTAAATCATGGTAAAGAACATTGCTGACACAGGGCACCAATTTAGCATCTAGCAAAAAATAATCTATTCGTGTGTAAACATTATGCACATTTGAATGAAACGAGTACGCTCTACCGCACGGATTAAAAATCCTCCAGATGTCAAGCAAGTTGGAATTTGTACAATATTCTTTCAGAAAAATACTAGAATTAGAAACAGGGGCTCTGCGCGAAGATGAACGGTCTAGATAGGGATCTATCACTAAGTTCAAATCCCCTCCGATAATTAAGTTAGTGTGCGCGATGTCCGTAATCTGTGCAAAAACATGCTTATAGAAAACCGGAGAATCCGTATTCGGACCATAAATATTTACCATGGTTATTGGAAGAGAATACAGCTCTCCAGTTATGACTAAATATCTGCCCTCTCTGTCTGCAATTGTTGATTTATGAATAAACGGTGTACCTTTTCTGAAGAGAATAGCGACTCCTCTTGACCTGACCGAGCATGTAGCATGATACATTTGACCAATCCATCTGCACTTTAATTTAATATATTCATTTTTATTCAAATGTGTCTCTTGGAGGAAGATTATGTCACTCGATAAGGATTTTAGATGCGCCAATACTTTACCCCTTTTGACTGGTTGATTCAATCCTTTTACATTCCAAGAAATGATTTTAATTTGTCTCCCCTTATCAGACCGCGTCAGATCATTCTGCATAATAATAGGTCACATATAACTTCAATGGAACCCAAATGGTGAGGTCAACAAACATGTAGTAGAAATGTCCCAAGAAAACCCACCCTGTAACCCACCCAATGTCTTGCCTATACTGAGAACCTTTTAAAGTAAGGCGCGACCCCGCTAAGGAAGTAATAAAATAACCCAAAACCCGCCTCCCAAGTAACGGACCCCATGTCGAACGTAAACCCTTCCTACTTCCCTTATTAAACACTTCTATCTATAGAAGCCTAAAACAGCCCCACACAAAACCAAAATTGAAATACAAATTTCACATTTTGAAGACAAAACTAATTACAGATGAACACATTAAATCGACTCTGCATGGTTATAAAGAGTCTAAAGAAGTCCGAGTCCCTAAACAGCCGTATTAATATTTTGAGCAGTTTTAAAAGTAAAATAAAACATTCCTATGGAAAAACATGTATCTTCAAATGAAGAAAAAGTCAATAACCCTCAAATCAGAATACTGAACTAATGCACACTATTCTGAATTGAGTCCTCGTGTCCATAGGGACAGGAGAAGGCAGATTAAATAAACAGCCATTGCAATGTTTTGGGCGGCTTCTTACGGCAAAATATATACATTTAAATGAAGAAAAAATTAAATAACCTCAAACCTGAATATTGAGCTAGTGTCCTTTTATTCGTTGCCCAGAGAAAAGGAAATAATATCAACCACTCCCGTGGGAGTCTTTACGGCTGGCACCAAAGTGTAACTCAGCAAATTCCTCTGCCTTCTTTGCGTCTGTAAATACAGTCTCCGTACCGTTGTAAGTAACTCTCAACTTTGCGGGAAATAATGTTCCATATCGGACTCCCGGTTTATCCCGAAGCAGGTCTCTTGCTTTGTTAAATGCGGCTCGGCGCTTTGCAACTTCAGGAGCGAAGTCGGGAAATATACGAATAGACTGTCCGTTGAAGACGAGATCCCTTCGCTCCATTGCTTTCTTAAGAATAGATGTCACATCCCGAAAGTAATGCAATCGCACAATGAGAGCACGTGGAGGGTCCGAGTCTTTCGGCCGCGCTCGCAAAGCCCTGTGCGCGCGGTCCACCAGCGGACATTCTTCCAAAGAAAGAGCCTCCTTTAGAAGTTCAGAAATGAATACATTGATCTCCTTTCCACGCTCTGTCCCCTCTTTTAGCCTGACGATCCGCAAGTTTTGCCGTCTGGATCTCCCCTCCAGGTCCATGCACTTGTCTGTTAACGTCTCAATTTCCGAGCCCAAGCGTTTTACCTCTGACTGGAGTTTGGAAATTATGTCCGAGGCATGCGTAGCTGACCTCTCCAGATCGGCAATAGTAGAGCTATGCTGCGCAGACACACCCTGTAGGCCTTGAATAGCTGCCTGGGTCTCCGACTTAAGAGCGGATAATTCCCCTCGGATGGTAGAGGCAACTTCTTCTATACAGACATCAATCGTTTGACAAATTTCTGTCTTTGTGGCCTGAAGTTCAGAGCGCAATGAATTAATGGCCTTTAGGATGGTTGCATCTGACGATCGTTGCGAGGACTCTTCCGTCGGTTCGGTGTTTTCAGGTGAGCTCGGTGACGTAGGGCCTGCTTCACCTTGCTTTTTTCCTTTCGAGGTATGTTGTTTTCCACTTGCTTTCATCTCGTCACTGATATATAACCGAATCCCTGGGTTGCTTAGAATTAGGATATGATCGATTATGAAAACATAATCCTTCAAAATGTCGATTTATTTATTGATTTTGCGGGAGCTGTCGGAGAGTGCGACCTATCGAAACATTGCTCGCTAGCGCCCCCCAAGTTTGATTGTCTTTGAACATTGATTCATTTATTTCACTGTATTTGGTTACACTGAATATTTTGCTGATACACTTAACCAGCTATTTTTGATTTTGTTGTTAAGCGATTTAATTTTGATGTTTCCAGATATTGTGTAAAGAGCTTGTTTCATCTTATTTTGCCTTCATCTTGACCATATTTTATTTAAGAACATTTTGCTTGAGATAACCTCAAACTGACCACATCAATCCTTTGATCAATGATAAATGCCATGTGCTTTTTCTGCTTGTTGTGCCAGTTGCTGTTTTGAAATACCGGATCCATGCAGTGAAGGTTCATGCCTTGGGATCGACTTCAAAAGAAGAGCAGGGATTCCCTGCATTCCTCAGTCCCTATCTTGTGGGGGCATGCAGGACAATTTGCATATGAACACTGCCAATACCATTTGATTAAGACCTCTCACAGAGGGCTGAAGGACAGCAATGACTGAGCAACTTTATGCCTGCAACAAGCCTGGACAGGAAGTCAGAAGATGACAACAGCACACAACTGTGTGCAAAAAAAAAAAAGGAATAAGGTTAACAACATGCTAAACCAAAAAAGAAAGTGGCATCAATTGTATTGTTGCCAGGGTAATATTTTAAGACCATTTTCCAGTCTGAGGCCAACATCTGACCGGCTTGTCTCTATGATGTTCTAATCCAAAAATATTCGTTGTATTATTATTATTATTTTGCAAATGAACTCTTACTAGGCACGTCTAAATTATTTAAAGAGTGTTTGACAGTTTTATTCCAAAGAGGCCACACGCATAAATTGTCCATAAGGTCTATTTATGGATTTATTTCCCGATCAGTTAAACAAAGTCATTGCGTACCTTTTAGATTATATTGCATCATTCAAAACTATCACTCATTCTTGTCATTAGCTGGAGGTACCTCAAAGTAGTTTCCAGCTGAAAAGGGAAAGTATGGCAGTTCACGTTCCTCTGGACCCCATGACTGGCTGAGAAGGGAGTTCCTAATAAGCTTGCCAGATTTGATGTGCGAGTAAATGTGCAGAGCAATGTTGTTTGATTGGCTGCACCGCAGATTAACAGTAAAACTTGAGAAAAGAGAAAACAAAGAAGTTTGTGCCAATGCAAATAACTGTTAAAAAAAAAAAAAAAAACAGGTTTGATAGTTACCTGTGAGGGAATAAGCTGATATGCCCTTTGATTGTTATTTGATGTCCAGGAATGACTCCTCTAAGTAAACTTCCCTTGTAGGGTATGCTCTGCAAAATGACAATATATTATATTATATTATATTATATTATATTATATTATATTATATTATATTATATTATATTAGCACAAAAAGCTTTTTTCTTATTATTGAAAAAATATTTTAATTATTTCTGAAAATCAGCTACTGTCAGGTGTAGAGGTGCTGAACTTACTAGGTCACTTGAGTTTGAAAATATTGCCTGTATAATAACAGAAAATATGCAATTGCAAATTTAGTATAACAGTGAAACGTCAGAAGCTTAGACAAACTTGACATGACTATTTAATCTTATAAATCTTTAGCTCTTATTTAAATGCTTAAGGGTTTAAAATGCTTGGTAGATTCTGTCTAAAATTATTTTTTGAAATTCATTCACTCACAGAAATAAAGGTACAAAACTGTAACTGGGGCTCTGTATCTTTTAAAAAAAAACAAGTGTCCATATTGGTATCTTAGTACTATGCATATCCTAGTACTTAAAAAAAAAAAGAAAGAAAAAAAAAACTTTTGAAAATGCAGTTTTGTACCTTAATGGGAGAGTGAAACTGTTGTGTAGGAGCCATTTGTTTACTTTATTTAAAGGTTTATTCTGTTAATTATGATTTCTTTCCTTTTGCAGGGCAACTGGAAAAGGGTCTGCTGGCAGCACATGGTCTTTAGATCTTATTTCAGTCTGTTTGGTGGCCAAAGTTGTTTGATTTCTTTTTTGATATCAGTTTTGTGTTCAAATTATAAAATTAATAAATTAGTAAATTAACTCTACAATAAACAGCAACAAAAGAAGATTTATCGTTTCATGTACTGTAACTGAGGAAGCATCTAAATACCTCAGCAGGCCCAAGATGTGACTAATGTAGAATTTTGATTAAGGATAGTCACAACATGTAGTAATACAGTTTAAAATTCTCTTCAATTGGTTCAGCTCAAATCTACAGTAAGCACATATATAGTAACTATTGTAAAGCAGTTTTGTTGTAATAACGTTGGTAACTAGTAGCCCCACACGGAATCTGTTTGCACAGTATTCCGCAGATTTTTAGCCAATAATTGATTCTGTTTTTTATGTTGGTAAATGTGTGTAAATTTATATTTATTCAGTTTTTTTTAATTCATTTCAGTATAAATATTGACTAATGTGAAAATATTCATGATTTATTTACAATACAGCTTTTAAAGTAACATTTTCTGTCTTTTAGTAGATAAACAATATGAGACTTTGGTTTGTTAACCAAATAAGTGGATCTAATTGGAGTTGCCTTGTAAACATTAAATCTTAATATAAAGTGGGACCTATTTTTTTGTAATATATTAAAGTCTTAGTTATGATACTCCCAAAACAATTCAGCATAATTTCGCAGATTTTTAACAAAATTCTCAGCAAAAATAGCAAAATATGTCCCCAGATTCTGTCTGGCCTTAGACTATTCCTATTTTTGATCACTGGTGACTTAATATTATACTTAAAAACTGCAAAGTGTGTACAAAATTTGGACTACAAATGTATATTACTTACTGAGTCGGGGATAAAGCCAATGGCATGCACTTCTACATTTCCAGATACTGAAAATGTGTTAACCATCTCAAGAGGAATCCTGTGTTTATATTCCAAAATATGAACACCATTTACTGCTACCTACAAGAGTAAATGAGTCACATTACAGTTACTCGACAAAACTAAATCGTATATCTAGAAATCTTTAATTTACAATTATTACTAGATCTAATAATTGATATGTTGCAAAACCTGAGTGCTGTTAACAAGCTATTTCTCCAGTAGGCCTACTGTAATGTCATATTTCACACTTACTTTGAAAACATCGCAAAGTACCATGATGATCGTCTCAAATGATGCTCCTTGTTTAAATGGCATGAGGTCCACATTTTCTTCTTTTCCCCAGTTTTCATGATGCAAGAAGTTGCACACGATATGTGGAGAACTGCTGAATCGTGGATTAAAGTGAAACGCGACATCCGCCCGTGGCTTTGTACTGCAGCCACATGTCAAATCAAACTGAAACCTACGAAAGCACATACCGTATTACACTTAGGAAACGTATAACGTTAATAGCAAAATAAACTTTTTTGGTCATTTAAATTGAAAAACAAAACCCCACATTTTGTTAAGTAAATATGTAATTTGGAGAATCATAAGAAATTGGAGAATTAAAAAAAACATTTAAAGTGCTTATTTTAAATATGTATTTGTAAATAATAATAATAATATACCAGGAGTGGACAGTGCTGTCCCTTTGGGTCTGCCTTGCTAAAGAAAACAACAAAATTAGTTTCGGTCTAATCCTTATGATGAACCAAGAAACACTGGAAAACTTAAGAATACACTTAGATGGGCAAGCATATATTTGGGGAGGCTGGTGAACTTTTGGAACTGCCCTGGTTACAATACAGTAACCTAAATGCGTACAATGCAGGATCATATAGGCTAGTTATTAATAAAGGATGGCATCAGCATTTTTTTTTTTAATTGAATAACGTTTCCTCATTAGACAAACTCAAATGGGCTCTATGCATGAAAAGTGTTATTCATTTTAACTTCTGTTGAAAAGTTTATGTGACTATTTTCAATTCCTTAAACATTTATTTAGTTAAGCATAAAATTAGATGAATGGTCATTTAAACACAACCACTGTGAGGAACAGCAGTGCTAAAGCTCCTTTTAAAATACTTTGGTAAAATAAATGGCCATAATTTAAAGACATAGCGTGGAAATAATACAATTTAATGCAGTGCTTCCTATCTGGTGCGAGTACCACTTTATATCATATCTCAATCAGGCACTGAAGATGACGGATTTTAAACAGTTGAACAATCACTGCAGAATAGATTAGTGTCAGTCATAGGGGTTTAGACAAATGTCTTACTGAGCAACTTGTTTGAGTCACTGAGCAATAAGACAAAAATAAATGCATATTATAAGATTTTTATTTTTTTTTACCTTGCACACCTGTTCTTGACACTTTAATGATTGTATATTACTTATGTTTCAGTACTGTGTGTGGAATATTCACACAGTCCCTAAGGCAGCCTAGAAAAGTGTTTATTATCAAGTTTGGCTTAGGAGAGCCATGCATTTTTGTAATTTAAGAGCAGCAAATATTTTGATGTAAGGACTTTACCTGTCAGCATCATTTTGAACACACCCCTGTATAATAATCATCTCTCCTGGGTGAAGACCATTTGGTATAATCTCGGTGAAAGGGACTGTCTGGTGAAAATCAAAACAAACATTTATAACATAAACATTTATAACGTTCAGAACACAAAGATCTGCGGTGGAGCGTACTGTTATATACGCGAAAAAAAAAGAATGCTTCAAATCCACAGACAAATGCTTGTGAGAGGATGCATTAGCGCATAGCTAACGTTATTATTGTCCATTATGGACAGTTGTATAAGGACGTCTCAGATTGCTTACCGGATTGAGAATGGTCCGTTTTGTATTTGCCACTGACATTTAATCTCAGTATGTAATAAAACGGAACGTAAAGTCGTGAGTTTTTAAAATAACGCAGCCTTGTGAAATCCCCGTTTTCTCTAACGTTAGTGAAAGAATGGTATGATATGCTGCGCCTGGAAGCTGACGCACTGCCTGCTGCTACAGCATCTTGAGCATCAAGAGGTACCTACTGGACAAAAACGAAGCAACGCGAGATATGCAGCCTTTGACAGCGGTCACGCAATCGGCGCTTGCGAGAAGGATAATGCGCTGCGTTTTATAATCTTGTTTCATTCGTAAATGAATTCAAGTTCATATAATATTCATAAACTTCCTATGCTATTATTTCTTTGTTTTGCTGTAATTGTGTTTTATTTGCGAGTTTTTAAGAAAATTAATAGCACTTAAAAATCATTACACGGCTGTCATAACTATTCACATTCGTTTTCATGTTCACAACCTGCTATTTAGGTGTTTACTGAGTAACTATGACTGTTTTATTTGTTTTTCCTGTAAATATTTTCTTCTTTCCTGTGGAATGTTGCTAAATTAATAACATTTTTTTAAATGAACTATAATTGTTTTTTTTTCTTGCCTAAATCAGATATCAATAGCAACATGCCAAAATCATGTAAAATACTGCCTTCCTATACAATCATAATGTGAAAAATTATAAAACAAATTGAATCAATTTGTTTTCTGTCAACTCCACCAGATTTTTGTTCTTCATGTCCTAATGTACCACTGTGCTCACTTTTAATATCTCTTAATATCTCGCTAAACTCATGGGAAATACAGTTTGTTTGTTTTTACTGTACAGTCATATTAGAAAAAAATCATAAAACAAATTGTTTTCTGCCAACCTCACCAGATTTTTGTTGTCCTAATGTAGCAATGTGCTGAGTTTTTATATTACTGTTTCATTTTTTTGTAATAGCACGCTTAATTTGAAATGAAAACGCGTTTTTACTGTGCACTCATGTTTTGGAAAAAAACAAATAATAAATAAATAAACAAACAAACAAATAAATAAAATTGTAGTCATATTCTATTATTTAATTACCTAACAGAGAACAACACTTATTCAGAATTAAACATTAAAGTATAATTAATAGTTAATGTATTAGTGAATACATTAGTTAACATAAACAAGTAATGAACAAATGTTAGCACACATTAGATCAGGGGTTAAAAACTGCCGGCCCGCGGGCCATTCACGGCCCGCTCTTCTCCTCCCTCCTGCCCGCAACTGAAGTAGAAAATAGAACGAGATTCGGCCCGCCAAAACATATTTTTTTTAAACCACTATCATTATTGTGCAGATCGCGTCTAGTCACTTGTGGTTTTGACTCGCCATCTAGTTGACATTTTAAGTATTGCATTCAGATTAGTTTTGCTTTAATTTCACTCAGTGTACAGTCGAGAATAACACATGCGTTTTAATTCTGTGGTGATTTAAACGTTAAAAGATTTGACCGTATTTTTACTAAAGCTCTATTTTTGTAAATATTCAGGTGTCGTTTGATTATTACCAGTTTTAAACCACTTTTTGTTGTTGTACAAATCCTTCTTCGTGGCTTACACTTTATGCTAGTGGTGTAAACATGATAATTTTGCTAATATTCGATTCAAATGGTCTAATTGAATAGATTTTCCTCATATGCTTATTAAGATTTGCATAAACACTATGTACATTAGTACTGCTATTGAACTTGTTAAAGTAAAGTAAATGTGAATATGTACATACTTTCCCCCTCTTTGTTGTAGTTTTGCAAAAAAAAAAAAAAAAAAAAAAAGATCGTTTGAAAAAGAATTGTTGGTTGGGTTTAGGGAAGCGTGTGGGTGGGTCAGTCAATACAATTTTGATTAGGTTTAGGGAAGGAGGAGGGTTGATGGTCGGCCACTCAGTCATTCCTTCAGTCAGCCAAACGCTTAGTTTATGTTAACCCATGTATTAAATAAGACATTAATATGTTTAGTTAACATTTACAAAGATTAAGTAATGCTTAACAAATGTGTTGTTCACTGTTAATGTAAACTAATGCATTAATTAACATTAAAGTTAACACTATAATACACACTATTAATCATTTATTAAGCATTAGCAATGTATATTAGCATGCATAATGTGCTTAATGATTGTTTTTTTTCGTACTTGCATATGTCATCAGCAGATGATATTATATTATTAGTTATTTTTCATAACAACATAATGCACAAAAGACAAAAGCTATAAGCTTTACACTGTTCAAAGCTGGTCAAATTCAAATCTTGTACTAATCGGGCTGTTTTGGTGGTTACTAACTCATCTTGGTTATGAGATGTCTCCTTACTGTGTGCATCTTCACTATGTTTACCTGGGATAATATTTGCACATGCTGTTAATATTTAAACATGGATGTTTTAATCTTGATAACTGATCTTGATAACTGATCTGGCTAATTTGGATCTTCAAACAAGTTCATGAATCAGGTTAAAATGTCTGGATGAACTGATCTGAGATTGCTGTATTTGTTGTGAAGGACAGATCTATCGATCCTCAAAATCATGATCAGCAACGCAGCGATTTGCTGACGGCACAGCAGCTTACTGACATCATCTGATTAATATTCAATTACCCATGTGAGCAAAATTATAAAAAAAATTCATAGTGAACAGTTTGTTAAATATGATACACAATAACTACACATTTGTTGTGGGCTGCAGGTTTTACACTTACATCAAGAGTATTTAGCAATATATTTAGTTTTACATTTTAGATCAGTTTTTCTTTATTATAGTAGCCTAGGCCTATTTAAGTTTCTTAATCGGCATTCAGCTATTCATTTTCTTTTTGGCTTAGTCCCTTTTTTAATCTGGGGTCGCCACAGTAGAGTGAACCGCCAACTTATCCAACAAATGTTTTACGCAGGGGATGCCCTTTCAGCTGCAACCCATCACTGGGAAACATCCATACACACTCATTCACACACATACCCTACGGACAATTTTAGCTTACCCAATTCACCTATACCACGTGTCTTTGGACTCGTGAGGGAAACTGGAGCACCTGGAGGAAACCCACGCGAACAAGGGGAAAACATGCAAACTCCACACAGAAATGCTAATTAGGGGAGCGCCATGGAGCAGTGTAACAGGTAGACATATTGGCCACCGTCTCCACAATCAAGTCGATAAAACTTCTAATGAGCTAAAAGTTTAGCTTGACAACCATAGCACTACATTTTATCTTTAAACTGTGTCAACGCTGCCAAAAAAAAACAGCAGCCCCAGGGCATTAAACTTTCCCAGTCACAGCCTAAGGGTACCTAATTGGCAATGAGCGACCAAACTGCGGGCCTCGAACTTGAAGGAAAAGATATGTCACTCATGATGGGGAAGATATCGGATAAGATTATCACTATGGCATGAAGTTAGTATCAATATTATTTGTAAATGCATGTTCTGTCATCCATGCGCTCTATTAAAGTTGTATATGCAGTTTTACGTTTTACGTTAAAAAAGAATAGCTTTCCACCTGAGTCTGTAAATTTAAGATTTGCGCAAACAAAAATATGTTTGTGAAAACCAAAGCTGCTTTTCCACTATCGTGCCGAAACGTTCTTGGAACACTTCGGAACGGTTACGGTTGTTTCTACACTGAGCCTGGAACGGCACAGCACGATTACAAACCGTTCTCGGCCCGGAATTCACAGCACGGTTAGACAACCGTGCTGAACTGTGCCAACCGATTCTGTGTGGTGTCGTCGGGGCTCTGTTGCCAAGCTACCAGAGCATGCTCAGCAGAAGCGCGCTAGTCATCAGACATCAACAAGCAAACTACACTATATTTAATATAAAAATAATACAGGTCTTACTCTGCCTGACTAAGCGTGAGTTTATTGCATTAGTAAACCTTCCAATTGCTGCAGCACGAGGACGTCATGATTGTTTATGAGCGTCAGCAGTGGCTGATCTGTTCGACAGAATATCTGACTGTGTGTCACTGCATATCAAACGACTAAAACGATATAATCATATAAAGAAATCTCCACTGAAATCTCCGAGAGCGCTTCTCTTACACTAAATAGCACATCATCGATGACGTAAGCGTGCCCAGGCCCGAATACAATGAGTGTGCGGGCCATCGGGGGAGACGGGAGGGGGGACAAGCGTGCTTTGGCCCGGTTAAAGGGAACTGTACATAATGTGAGTATGCCCTAAAAATGTTAGATATTTCCAAAAAACAATAAACAACAGAGTATATTATAATTGTATTGTTTTAAAACATTACTTATAAAGTATTTGGATATGAGGATATTAATCAAGTCGTGCAAACAGAGCTTTTTTTTCAAACAGATTGGGAAAACTGCACTTCAAGAGTTCACACTTAGCTGATGATTTAATATAAGCTAGTTTGGCATGCTGTCCCGGGAGAGAGCCCTGAGCTCAAGGGATCCTCGAGCCCAGGGCTCCCTCCCGTTCGTAGAGCGAGAGGGGAGCTTGAGCTTAGGTAGCTCTCAAACTCCCCCTCTGCAGCGGCTAAGGGAACCGTCAGAGGAGGAAGGGAGTTAGACCTGAGCCTGAATGTTTAATCTGTAATGAATTGTGTATATCTTTGGTTGGTGGGAGGAAACCGGAGGCCCCGGGGTAAACCCACGCGGACACGGGGAGAATATACAAACTCCGCACAGAAACACCTACCAGCCTGGCGAGGACCAGGACTGGCGGTGTTCTTGCTGTGGGGCGACAGTGCTAGCCACTGAGCCGCCGTGCCGCCCGATCTAAGAAAAGGAGGAGAAGGGGGAGGAAAGGAGGGTTTCTTCCATACGAAGATAACTATGGACTGGAACTGTGGTTATTTATAGTAGAAGGGGAATCATATGATTGGAGATCGAGATTAGATAATGTGCAACCAGCCGTGGTAAATCATAAGCACGTGATCCTCTCGAAATTAGCTTGTAAACAAACTTCACTTCAAGAGTTCACACTTAGCTGATGATTTAATATAAGCTAGTTTGGCATGCTGTCCCGGGAGAGAGCCCTGAGCTCAAGGGATCCTCGAGCCCAGGGCTCCCTCCCGTTCGTAGAGCGAGAGGGGAGCTTGAGCTTAGGTAGCTCTCAAACTCCCCAAAATGCAGTAAAGTAAACGCTCGGGACAGCAGCCGCGTATCTAACAGGAAAAACACCCCAAAAGGCAGAAAAACTGCAGCTATATCCGGCTGCTGGATAAGGAAAAGGATAGAGGCTCCTGCGGGAGGCTTGGAATGGGGGGGG
>CAIGQQ010023233.1:0-15567 GCA_903798035.1 Danio albolineatus
TATATATATATATATTTTTTTTTTTGAAAGTATTACATCGCTTTGTAAACGTTATCAATTGATGAGTCTCCCCATACAGTCTGATAGATAGCTTGGACCCGGAAGCCCTATTGCGTGACATCACACTTAACAAGTGTATAGCGCATGTCTTTGGACTGTGGGGGAAAACAGAGCACCTGAAATAAACCCATGCGAGCAAGGGGGAAACATGCAAACTCCACACAGAAATGCCACCTTGCCCAGACGAGACTTGAACCTGCGACCTTCTTGCGGTGAGGTGTCAGTGCTAACCACTGAGCCACCATTCTGGACATTCTCAGAGACAAAAAAAGACATCAAACATAATGGAATTGAAGCCACTTTTCCATTCGATTTGTTCTCTGCTTTACCATATAAAACATACTCCACCCATTTCTAAAGGGCCAATTCACAAGAATTTCATAAATAAACACAACAGAGACCAAAAGCTGTATTTTCTCACTCAGTGACTTCCGTGACATTTACAAAGCACGCAATGAAAAGCGAACTGGCACATTTGGTGGAGATAAATGTACTACTCAAATAGCAAAGACATCGCTCTTTAAAAGGGAAGGAGGTGTTTTCTTTCTCAAGATGAAAAATGCCTCTGTGGTTGTTGTGTAAATCGGAAATCTAACTGCAGAGTTCTGAGATTTTCCCAGCAGCACACTGTAATTTTGGCTATTTCATAAACTTGCTCTAAAAAAGTTAAGGATGTATTAATATTTCAAAATATGCTGTGATGTTTAAAAACAAAACATCATTGCTGTTGAAATTTGATACTATGGCAGTGAGCAGCGAGCTTGTTTTTATTCCAATTTTACAGACCACTGCTAAAGCATCACTTGAAAGCTCTTAAAAGCTTCAGTTCCTTGCAAACATATCATTATTGTGAACCCATGCAAGGCTAACACAAACCGTGGATAGAATGCACAAACCTTTCACATACTGTATAGTGTTTTGACGACTACCTCTAGCAAATGTGCCACAAGTACATATTTTCATGTGGAAATAAGCCTTGTGTCAAACTGTTTACTGCTAAGCTGTGCAGGTTGCAAACCTATGGTCTAACAATAATGAAGATATGGCAACACGATGTTAATTTGTTGCTGGCTTAATTGAGCTGGTCAAAGGCGAACTAAGCAGCTGTCCCCAAGAGTACATGATGTTGAATTAATTTTATATTTATAATATGTCAGTGGATAATGGTGGTTATACACAACACATTGTTCAATGAAAAAATGCAATATTATGACTGCAGGATGTATAAAGAACTAGAGTATGACTGATGTACCTCAAGTTAAAGGCTCATTCTGAAAACGTACCACTATAAACATTTCTGGAAGGCACCAAATATGTCTCAGGTGGTATGTTTTTTTGGCAGTTTTTGTTTCAGCGAATCCACCAGAGGCCGATGTGTACACTTTTTGAGATCTCAAATATCGCTGCAGGCTCGGAGACCCAACTGCACGCTCAGACCTGCACTTCCAGACCTATCGTTTTCTTAGACAGTGCCACCTGCTGTTGGGTTGGGTGAAGCGACAGGTCCAGAGACCCAACTGTACGCTCAGACCAGAACTTTCTAGCAAGTGGCAACATCGGACACATGAGTAAGGTTATTGATTTTATTAAAGCGATTCCTGAAAATTATCAGGAATTTATAGCATAAATCAATGTGTGTAAATTATTAAACTAACAAACAATTATTTCAGTGTTTAAGTTGATCAAAATTAGCATCAAAACATAGCATTATTTTATGATATTTATGGCTTGCTGTTATTTTCTGTGGTGTTGTACCATTCTGGAACTATTTTCCAGGCTATAAAAAAACAAGGCTATACAGTGGTCCCTCGCTGTAACATAGTTCACCTTTTGCAACCTCGCATTTTTTTTTTTGTGCACTTTGACATGTGTTTTTTTACAGAGCATTGTGTTCTGCATCCTGATTGGCTGTAGACCATTGTCAATCAATCTCCTCCGTGCCATGTCTCCAGTTCATTACAGAAATCGTTCAGCTTAAAGAGCCCCTATTATGGGTTTTTGAAAATGAGCTTGCATGCAATGTATAACTCAGCTCTAAGTGAAATGAAATGTCCAGCTAAGGCTCAAATCTGAAAGTGCACAGTGTTTAAAACTATTTATTCATCCATTAAATAGTCAACTCTTAGTTCCTCAAACAAATTGCCGTGTTAACAAGTCTTTAGCCGTTTCGGCATGACGTGAACACGAAACATAAGCCCCGCCCATTTGTGCGCGCGCAGCCCCGGGAGATTCGAAACCCCCAACCCTGCCCACAAACAACAGCCTTGTGCTGTGTTCCCTCTGAGGAGTGCTTCTGAAATCTACACGCTTACAATGGAGGTTTCGGAGCACCGGGACATTTCCCGGTGGCCTGACGGTGAATCTGGCCTGCTATCCAACAAGTGAGTACGTGCAATTAAAACGGTCACCTCATTGTTTTCTCTAGCTTGTAAATGATGCATTTAATTGTGTTTTGTAACTTGTAACCGCTTGTAGTGTATCTGGTTAACTTATATTCTCATATCTCGTCTAAAAGCACATTGTAAACGCGATGCGTGATGCTTTGTTTACGGATTAAAATGCGTTTGTGAGCTTGCGTTTCACTTCTGTTTGTCATTGCTATGGCTACATCAGCTCTCCTACACACGTGCGGCGGTCCTGTTTCATAAAAGTTCAGCTTTTGCCGCTGTGTGCATTAATACTGAATGTCTGTCACTGTTTTTACTTCTGGTTAATAATAGAGCTGGGAATATGCTGGGAGACCGGGGGGGTTAGTTTCGGGGGTGAGGTGTCTGAAATACGGGTGACTCCCAATAAAAACGAGTGTTGGCTGATATGCTCAAGTACACGCTATGACTACTTCAATATTGATAAGCCATGGTGGGCATTCTCTCGCGCTGAATGATGTCAACCAATCGCAACAGATCGGGTCATCGGTTCAATCAGCGCAGTTTAGCATCGCGCTAAGGGAGAGGGGTATGGGGGGGGGGGGTAGGGGGGGTAGTTAAAACAAATTAATCGCTGAATGATTCATATAGGAGTTGCTGGTATAATAAGGTAAAAAATAAATGCATATTATAAGACAGTGGAAGTGTTTTTTGGCGATGCATGCATATTAGCCTGCTGATGGACACCCCCAAAACCTAAATATGACCCCTTTTAATGTATAATAGGGGCTCTTTAAAATCTAATCGTTCAGCATAAATCTTTGATCGCTAGCAGTGTGACTCTGAAGTTCTGTACTGTACGTCTGCAAGTTTTTTTCCCTAACAAATCCCATATTGTCAACAAATCGTCCTACACCTTCAAAGGCATTTGGGGTAAAACCCAAAAGAAGATGCTAACCATCGCACAAAAACTTGGACTTCTGGACATGCTAAAGGAAAGAAAAAGTTACGCAGCTGCAGATGTTTATTTGTTTATTTATTGCTTTACCTGATTTCTGGAACCATTCTTCGCCAGACTCAAACCACATCATCAAGGTCAACTCCACTGGGCAAACTGGAAACACTATTAAAGCTGTCCAAAGTGGTTAGCATTAGTGTGAAAAGAAACAAAAGGCGGCGGTGACGTCATACTGTTGTGAAGCAGACGCTGAGAGCAGACTTGCGGATTCAAATGCATGTTTTTTAGAGAAGTCAGGCATGCAATGGTCAATACAGGTGTAAACAAATGTATGCAGGCAATCCAGAGTCGTAGTCAAATATTCAGGCGAGTGGTCAGAGCGCAGGCAGATACATACAACAAGGCCAGGATAAAAAAACGGAAAGACAAGGCAAGGAAAACGCGTCGCAATGCTCACAGTACAGTTTACAAGACTCAGCAATGACTGTGTGTTTGTGTGCTGACTTTATAGACCAGGTAAACAGTTCATTAGCAGCATCAGCTGTGGAAGTGTAATCAAATGGTGACTTGGAGCAGATGTTCGTGTGTGTTGCACGACTGGATCTGTAGTCGATTTACCAGCAGATTTGTAGTTATATATATATATATATATATATATATATATATATATATATATATATATATATATTTTTTTTTTTTTTTTTGAGGCAGGTAGCCAAGTAATAAGTGAAATAATGTGCATCTAGGCAGCTGTTTTTGCCACCTATATGTAATAATACATACATAACGCATACATACATTCAAATATTGCATGCTTTAAAAGCTTGCTGCATATTTTGTGAGTCCATATAAGATACAAAGAGTCGGGAGACAATTTAGAGCTTTATAGGGCCTGTGGTAAAAATTGCCCAGGCTGGGAAATTTCTCTCCTCATTCTGCTTTCTGCTTTGGAATTGGTTTGTGGAGATATCAGATTGCATCAGGCTTCATTGCGAGTCCTGCAGTCAGTGTAAGAGGCTTTGCTGACTGACTTCTATTGGCAAAAGGGGATAATTCAATGAAACATTATGAGCCCACTCCATACTCCATAAAAAGATTGCTTCCTCCCCTGCAGTGACAATGCAGCTCTCAATTTGGAAAAAAGAGCTGGAAAGCCTTCTACTGGGAAAAAAAAGGAAAATCCAAGAATTCCACAGAGGGAATGTAATGTGTGGGTATTAAGAGAGACGACTTTATCTTGTGTGCAAGGAGGGGCCTTCCGACCCCGCTGTTAAAGAACTGGATTAAAGATTTCCTGCCACACAAGTGTTAACGTCTATGTCAGTGGTGGGCCGACAGTATAGTTAGTGCTATGGCATTGCTGCGTGAGAGCAGGTTAGATTGGAGATTTGTATGACATGATGGGGATGCACTATATGCGCTGGTGTCATTTAATAATGAGCCAGCCTTTGGTGGGAAAAGTGGGGCAAAGCTCAAAAGCAGATTACATAGATTAGGACACATGACTAGCGGCTCACATGTTTGGATGATAGGAAGCTGTAGTGTTTTTGTAAAATTCATTTTCACACTCTTTCTTTCAAAAAGTAATGCGATTTCATTTGTTTATATACAACCTGACAAAAGTCTTGTCATTTGGAAAAGTGGCAGAAGGTAGATTTTTCCGATGAATCATCTGTTGAACTGCATCCCAATTATCACAAATACCTTAGAAGACTTGTTTCGCACCTGTTTCTCACAGAAATCAGTCAAGTTTTGTGAAGGAAAAATCATGGTTTGGAGCTACATTCAGGATGTGGCGCGCAAGAGATTTGCAGAGTGGATGGCAACATCAACAGCCTGAGGTATACAAACATTTGTGCTGCCCATTACATTACAAATCATGGGAGAGGGCAAATTTTTAGCAGGATAGCATTTCCTCTCATACTTCGACCTCCACATCAAAGTTCCCGAAAGCGAAGGTTAAGGTGCTCAAGGATTGGACAGCCCAGTCACCAGTCATGAACATTATTGATCATGTCTGGGATAAGATGAAGAAGAAGGCAATGAAGATGAATCCAATAATCTTGAAAAACTCTGGAAGAACGCTAATTATTTGAGTCATTGCAGAGATGTATGGATGCAGTACTCCAAGCTCATGGGTGTCATATACAATATTAATTATTTTTCCACTGAAACATGACTTGACATAATATTCTATACTGTAAATTATTTCTGCTAAGTGACAAGACCTTTGTCTGAGCAAAGTCAGAACTTACTGTCCTAATTAAATAATTAAAAATCAAGACATGATAATTTCTTGGTAAAAAATAAATAAATAAAAAGTATAATCTAGAGGCACTTGCCTTTCATATAAGTCCCTTCTGATACCAAATGATCAACTATTGATCAGGTATTATTTGTTGTTCCTAAAACTTGTATAGGCAACAATACTTTTATCAGGTAGTGTATATGCTACATGATATTTTCACGTAACATTCCAAGATATGTTATGATCACACTTTATTTTGATGGTCCATTTGTTGATTATAAGTTACATTGCATCTACATGTCAACTAATTCTCATTAGATTATAAGTAGACTGTAAGGTTGGGGTTGGGGTTGGGGTTGGGGTTAGGTGTAGGGTTAGTGTAAGTTGTCATGTAGTTGCAAAGTTTCTTATAGTCGCTGTTGTTGTTGACTTTATTGATACCCGTAGGTAGATTCTTTTTGCAGCAAAGTTTGGCGTTTGATACAAACAATTCATTACATCACATACACCTATATACCCACATATACACATACAAAAGTACCTTAAAATATTACAATTTATTCAAAGCAACAACCGATGATGGGACAAAGCTACTCCTGTAACGTTTTGTCTGACTAAAAAGCATCTGAAACCTTCGACCCGAGGGGAGCAGGATGAACTCCTCAAACAGAGGATGAGAGCTACAACTACTAATGTTCTGGGCAGTCCTTAAAAGCTGCTTACTATACAGGGATTCAATACTCAGCTGCGATTTACCAATCAACCTGCTAGACCACCTAATAACCTGGCTCAGTCTATTCCTGTTTTTAAGGGACAGACTTCCAGACCAGGCCACCAGAGCAAAAGATAGAAAAGACTCAATAAAAGCCTGATAGAAAAGGGTAAGCAAATTGGGGCCAATGTGAAAATGTGATAGTTTCCTTAAACAATAAAGGAGCTTATGCCCCTTCTTGCACACAGCATCACAGTTTGCCTCTAAGTTTAAAGAACGGTCAATAATGGTACCCAAATATTTGTATTAGTCAGTCAAATGTCTGTTGAATGTCAGTATCAACAGATATTAAGCAGACAGTCAACTAATACTCAAATGGACCATCAAAATAAAGTGTTACCTATGTTATTCCAAGATAACAACTACTGAACAATACAGGCTGAACTGGATACTTTAAATCATCTTGAATATCAGTGAATAGGCCTAAATCTACATCCATATACTTACATCCACATTTATATGCATCTATGTGTCTGTCATACATCTTTTGTTGACTGTTTTTCTCTGTCTTGTGAATGAATTATATGTAAGTTAGTATATGCTCCATTCAACTGGTTTAGTTTCTGTCAGTTTTGCATAGTTGACAGTTTGGTGCCATCTTGTGACTGAATAATGCACAGGTTATTGTATGCTCGTCTGCTCCTCTAAGCCAGTTTCCTTTCTATCAGTAATTAAATAAATGTTAGCTTAAGACAATGTTTTGTGTCGAATTGTTAAGTTATGTGGCAGGTAGATCTGCAATAACAGTAAGAAATATGGTTGTTTTCACAGAATAAAGTCTTATACAACAACCTTGTGTTTTGGATCTAACTGCCAATAAGCCTGCCTGGTTGTACTTTATCCCTAACATTCCAAGCAAAACTTTGGATTTCAATAATGCATTAAAAAATGTTGAACTATGATTAATAAATGCTGCACAAGTAAATACAGTAATATTAAAGGAATTTTATTGCAATTAAGCTTTTTAAAAGTTTTTTTTATTACATTTTACTTTGTAAAACTTTGCATTTCCCACAAGACATTTGCTATTGCAGATCATAGTTTAAAGTATCAATTTATCCTTTCCAAACAACATGTGAACATAAGGAAATCCCAGACAACCTAATCCAAATGTTTTAATCCAATCGTAATATCCAAATAATCCTAAATATATTTCACAGGAAATAATTCTGATTCATTGCTACTTAAAATAACTAATTTCACAGGAATGTTAACCCCTTGCGTTATCAAAATACTAGCTTGTTTGTAGCTTTCTAATCTACACATTGCTAGCACAACTGAACATGTTGCTAACCTGTTTATAGAACCAGCTGCTAAAGATGCATAATGGTAGCACATTTCTAATGGTTTGACATTATTCTTTTATTTCAAGTCATTCTCTCTTTCTCTCTCTCTTTCTTTCTGAAACACATATGACGAATCTTCACCTCAGCTCATTACAGCATGCTGTCTGGTCATAGTATGCACAAAATGAAGCATTAAGATTAATGTTCAAAACACTCTCAATGCCAGAGCTTGTTTGCTACGATCCATCGATTCTCTATGGATTGGTTTTGTTCGTTAATGAAGACATTGCAAATGGATGTGCAGTATGATTTTGTATGCTCTGTACAGGTGAAGGAAGCATGCTAAACTGAAAATAATGAATCCTCATTGTTAACTCTGTATAGCCGGATCCCCTACATTACCTGCATAATGGTAACACAAGTTGCTATTAGCATGCCTTTTATTAAGATATTGACTGTTTGTTAGCAATTATAATATATATTGCACATCTTATTTTACACTTTTAGTCCTACCTAATACTTAAACCCATCTACTATTGTGATAACTAGTAATACGCAGCAAATTAGTTAATATTGAGCCAAATACTGTGATTCTTGAGCCAAAAGTCATAGTTACTGATTCATTAATAGTGAGAATTGTACCTTAAATAAGGTGTGACCCCTGCGTTTGTTTGGAGAATGCTGTGAGA
The DNA here is from genome assembly GCA_903798035.1 of Danio albolineatus. Taxonomy (NCBI): domain Eukaryota; kingdom Metazoa; phylum Chordata; class Actinopteri; order Cypriniformes; family Danionidae; genus Danio; species Danio albolineatus. The sequence goes on from CAIGQQ010023233.1 coordinate 8,380, forward strand.
AATTGTTGATAAAGTGAAGAAAGAAAATATGTGCAAGCTCAGTAGCAGACTCTGGGCTCTATTTTAACGATCTGTGGGTGTGTTTTGAGCATAACGTGCATTAAACCAATCAGTTTCATCTCCCATTCCCTTTAAGAGTCAGTTGCGTCGCCATGACGCATTTGGTATTTACTTGATGGACTTTGTAAGTGGAAAAAGTGAATGCTTAACTAGCGAGAAAACAGTTAAACAGACCATCTGCAGCGCTAGGATAAAGAACAAGCCTCCTCCATTCAGCTTCTTTACTTTCTCTTTACTTTTACTCTTTACTCCTTTACTTTCGCACTCCTGCACACTGTACGTTTTTATATTTATGTAGAAAATAATCATTTTTTGTAACGTTTTAGTCCTTGATTTTTTTTTCACATATGTAAATATATTTGTGTATTGCTGTACATCCTGTGTATATTAACCAATGTGTACGCGTTTGAACCCACATAGGTGCATAACTAATGCTGGACTTTAGACCTGCTTTTAGTCGGTCAATGACGTACTCTGTTTCAGTTCTTCAAAATGGCAATGTGACAACAATACACCTTAACACACCTCCTTTATAGACCAGCACACCCATGAGTCCACAAAGTGGCGCAAATGTATTTGCTATTTAATGGTGCAAAACATGCTGCGCTAGTCTGAAAACATCAACAAATCGCACCAAACACGTCTTGCGCCTTATTGTGCCAGGTGTATGATAGTGCCATATGTAATATCTAGCATTGATTATATTGTGCGTAACGAATTAGCTCAAAGTGAATGGAAGATTAATTTGAAGGGGACTTCCCAAGAATCAACTCTTTAAATCCGAGCAAATAAATTGTCCAACGATTGTTTAAACAGACAGTTGACCAACTGCAGCTATTGCTATCCAAAATACAAACCCTTATATTTGTTTAATAGTTAAGCAGGGTAACAAGGAATATGTTTAAGTATTACAGTAACACACAAACAGGTTGTAGAGAAGAGTAAAGAAAGAAAATGAAGAGTTTAACAGTGAAATGATGTAAAAGCATCAGATTTTGTTAAACCTAATCCAGCAAACCAAAAGTACATATAATTTACATCAGTTCAGCAGTTTGGAGGTATTACTTGCGTTCCTTGTGTGATTTGAAGAACTCCCTTATATTAGCTGGGTTCCGACATGGGTTTGCGAAGGGTTGGTTCTTTGTCCAGTGAGGCTTGGAGTGGAGTGTAGTTTCAAGTGGAGGCGGCAAAGACTAGTCGTGTTGACTTCTGGTTTCACAGCGCACTAAACTTTAATAGACTCTCGACGGAAATACAAAAAAGAAAAGTATTGGAGATGGGAATGTTTGTTGCAGGTCTGATCACTGGACCTGAAGAGAAGCTCTCTTTCTCTCTGGGCTCTCTCCCAGGGTCTTCGTTTTCTCATAGGGTGTCCTTAGTCACCAGTTTTTATAAGGTTGGTCTTGTAAAACCCTCAGGAGCTGAGTTGACCAATGAGGAAGTTACCCTCCCAAGAATAGTTTTATCTTGGTCCTTTGTTCATAAGCTTGGTGATTTGCATATGCATTCTAGGTGAATGCTGATGAAGAAATGTTTAAGGTTTCTTAAAATGTTAATATGTTGCACAATTATTAACATAATATGTAGACGATTGTTTAGTACACTAAATTAGCTCTGCAGGGACATCAAACGGGAACTATCTACAGTATGGTCTTGTTTAACCGTGGTAGCATTAAACCTTGCAAGAGTATTAAAACACATACTATTAAAGGGAGTTAACTTGTTAACAAAGGTTCTCCATGCTGGTGAATACAGGAGCAAGAGACTTGTTGCAAAACACCTGCTGACACATAAAGAGGGAATAAAAGACTACATGAAAAGAAGAATAAGTCTTAAGCAAGTTGTATAGGAGCGTGACCAAGTCTCTGTCCATTCCAAGCAGCACATACCAGTGCTTAATTTGTAAATTGCGATGGTCCCAGAACAGATCGAGGTAATGGATCCGGCATGTTACCCGAGTATAAAGAGGTGTCGCGGATGAAAGTGAAGAGGGTTGTGGAGTCGCGGAAGAAAGTAAAGAGGGTTAGGGAGTCACAGAAAAAAAGTGAAAGTAAACATCGGACGGGGGAGGAGGGCAGTTGAGAAGGATAGATCGGTAAAATGAAGTGCCGGATCAGATTTCATAGGTCCGGAATCGGAATGTTCAGGAATCGGAATGTTCCGGCACAAATTAAGCCCTGGCACATACCTTTCATGTCGTAAATACCTTTGGAATTTGATTACACACTGACCATTGCTCTTTCTGGATGGGAGAGGTTGACGGTGCTTTATTTGTTGAATAAAGCAAAACAACTATGTATTTGATCGGCCACATCCATTACGTGTGCAAAGGATAATCTAAACAAACTAGCAAACAATACTTTTTACAGCATTAGGGTTCTACAGAAATAGTGTAGCTCATTGATTGATTGATTGACTGACTGACTGACTGACTGATTATTTTATTCATTCATTCATTCATATATTTGTCAGCAGGAAGATGTGCAGAATAGTATCCTCCAAAAAACTTCAAAAACTACACAGGTTTTCACATGAAGTGAAAAGTGACACCTTTGATAACTGCACTGCTGTATAACTGCAACACATATCATTGTGTAAAATTGCTATTGTTTTAGTTCTGTTCCATTATGTCACACAATTGTCTTGCTTCCTCTCACCTCCGAGCGTCTGTGTCTCCAAGGAGACACCGAATTCTGACATTGCTTTTGTTTTGACAGGATGTCACATCTTGTAAGTGACTTTTTGTACTGTGTTCTGTCATCTCACTTTCCCATCAGCCACTGGGTTACTTTTTAATTTGATGAAAATGTCACATTGATTTCAAGGTTGAAAAGAGCAGACAGCTGGTAAAAAAAAACAAGTTAATTGTAACTTTCTCGCAATGCAGTGAAAGATGTGGCAAGTTGCATACTTTCAAAGTAAATACAATTTTGGCTAATATTTAACTGTACAGATATTATTTTATTTATAAGACCTGCAAAGACAGTGTGTGATTTATACATGACAACATACAGTCAAACTCAACATAGGCTCATTCTGAAAATGTTCCCCTATTTACATTTCTAAAGATCATGAATTATTAGCATATTAAAAGTTGGCATTTCTTTGTGGAGTTTGCATGTTCTCCTTGTGTTAGCGTTGGCCTACTCCGGGTGCTCCGGTTTTCCCCGCAAGTCCAAAGACATGCGCTATAGGTGTATTGGGTAAGCTAGATTGGCCCTAGTGTATGTGTGTGAATGAGTGTGTATGGATGTTTCCCAGTGATGGGTTGCAGCTGGAAGGGCATTCCTTACGTAAAACACATACTGGATAAGTTGGCGGTTCATTCTGCTGTGGCGACCCCAGATTAATAAAGGGACTAAGCCGACAACAAAATGAATGAATGAATCTGTAAAAGTGATTACTGTTATTGGTGTAATAGACAACATTCATAATGTCAGCCAGTATTATGACATACTAATTTCAGGAAAAGCACATCAGTTCAGTGGATATCAATGAGTTTGTAGTCTTGCATCCCACAGTATAAAGCCACAGTTTGTGTGTTCATGTTTTGCAGCTCTACCCAATCCTATTAAATAAATGAACTACAGGAAAACACAGTATCGCCTTTGTCTCTTTTACACGGTTAGCATAATCAAGTAGGGAGCCGTTTTAATTTCAAATCTTTTTGAATACTAAATAGTATAAGCCAGGGGCATAGTCATTATTTCGAAAGTGTGCGGATTTCAAGTTCATTTTATTATCACACTTTTGCTTAATATGCTTTTTATGATTATAAACAAAATAATTTCTTTGTCATTTTTAGGGTGCAACAGCATTTCGCTGGGACAGTGCTCTAAAAAGAATATATTTGTATGTTATTTAACACAAATTGTTTCATAGTGGTACCTTAATATAAACAATGGTACACTAAGGTACAAATATGCAACTTTTTAGATATAAGTTTTTAGGTATAGGCTTTAATTGACACACTCATAATCAACAAGCAATAGGCACAGTTGTCTATCATTGTGCAATTCAATCCGGATACCACAATCCAATGTATGCTGCTTGATTTCTCCATGAAAAAGAGTTTTTACCCCTTTTGAACTCATTTCTTACGTACTTCTATGAAAATTGGATGCAGGCATGCAGCGCGGGTGCGAAACAGGACGTGACTGACATCTGAGTGACTGGTTGCCATGGAAACATGAATGTCATGTATATACTATCTTGTCTCTTTGAATTTTAAATCATTCTGCATTTATATGCTTTGTTCCAAGAAAACCTCAACATATTGTGACCACAACTATCCAATGAAAAAGTGTGGGGGAAGAATTTACATTGCATAAAAAGGTGGAAAGGGGGATGCATGTCCCCCGCATATTTTCCATGCCTTTAGTATAATCATACTATAAAATAGCATAACATGCTGACATTCCAGCACACATTGCTAGCAGCAATGCAAAATTAACCTCATTTTGTTTGTTTCAGAAACTCACATTATGAATCTCCACATTAATTCATCACTGATCAAAGTATGCACAATATGAAGCATTGAGATTAATGTTCAAAACACTCACCATGCCAGCGCTTGCTTGCTAAATTAATTTATTAGCAAGTATGCTTAATAGCATAGGCATCAAGGTCATAGCACTAGCATGCTGCAGTTTTTCAATACAAAATATGGCCAACAGTGTAAATAAGGTTCCCTTTTCTATTATCTCATTATCTTGGGAAGACAATATGCGGATCCCACTTAAGAGACCCATCACTTTAACCTGTTTAGAAACGAACCAATTATTTTCAAGATGCCTTTCTACCCTGTTTCTGGATGCAGTAGCTTATCTCTCTCTGATGGTAATCACAATAGCTGTGTTGCCATGGAAAAATGTGAATTAGACTTATGTGCAAAACTGGAATATTACATAGAACCTAAAACACCTACTTGCGAATGCAGAGTCAAAGTGAACAAAATTTATTAATTTAATTTAAATTAATTTAATCCTAGTTAAGTGAAAGTTCATTCATTCATTAATTTTTTTTTCGGCTTAGTCCCTTTATTAATCTGGGGTCACCACAGCGGAATGAACCACCAACTTACCCAGCATTTGTTTTACGCAGCGGATGCCCTTCCAGCCGAACCCATCTCTGGGAATTAAGTAAAGTTTCACAAACTAATTTTGATAGGAGCATGTGATATGATCGACTACAGCTGATCCCTATTGCTAATCATTAGCTAGCCTATCAGATCATCCTAAAACTACTATATATATATCCTGCCTAAATTCCCACATCTTCGTTTTTGGACTGGCTTGTCCATTAATGTTGTCTCATCATGCCCAGCATTGTTACCACATGTTTAAAATGTCATGAATTTTTTGATGTGAATGCTGGAATTTACTCTGTGAATGTATTTCCATCACAGTTATCAGAGAGCAGCTCAACAAAACTGCTCCAAACTTTCTGTACATGTGCCCCCTAATTCCGTCATAGTTTATGTAGATTTTTCTTATCTTATAAAAAGTACATCTTACTCAGTTGTGTGCATACATTTTGTATGCACATTTTCTTATTTGCATCTTGGAGTTTGCATTAAAGGGCCATAAAACCCCCCTCTTCCAGGTCAAGTCTACTTCAGAATTTTTTTTAAAATGCTCAGAGATGGCCGTGGAGCTCTGCGGGCACAGCGGGGAGTGGCCGTGGCTGGCATTGCAGGGGAAAAAAGAGTTGAGCGAACAGGTGGATCACAAAATGAGACACAAATCGTGAGGAAACCCATGATTTTATAGTTTACAAAGTTAAAATGCAAAGAAATAAACAGTAATTTAATGTCCTGCTACATTTGTTTTTCACTATTTCATATACACACAGCAACAATTTGTTATATCATTATAAAGATAATTGTGTTTATATAAACACTATAAATGAGGAGGACTTCTCTCCTCCTCAAACCCGGGTCTGAATGCACAATGGATTGCAGTGCAAGTCTCTTGCCCTGTCTATTCCAACCATTAACTCTGCTGGTAAATCTGCAGGATTTTAAACATGTGCAAACACAGCAGCACGAATATAGGCGATGTGTTTGAATAGCGAAACAAAGACTTTAACGAACTCAACTAATAAAAGTCAAAGTTCGCCATTCTCCAATTCTTGTACAGCTCTCTCGACAAAAATGATTGGTGCAAACCAACAGCTTTGCTGTCTCGGCCCTGACAGCATCATGGGGAAAAACATGCAACAAACCCAGTGGATCATGGAAACAAACCCCTGTCTTAACCCCTGTCTTAACCAGTCATTGAGGGTCCCAGCTTGGCAGGTCTGCTTTGCCTTTCGGAAATCACGTTCTTTCATGAATAATTAAGAAGCAGGATCTTCTTATAGGATAAGAAAACTCTGCTATGAATAATAATGAGAAATCGACGTGTCATCACTTCACTTGCAGTTTTGCGCTACATCACCAATTTTGATCCCACCCCAGAAATTGTTTAAAATCCAGAAGATGAAATTAAGTGACAAAAGCTAAAAAATATCCAGTTTTCCCCACAGTAATAGCAGGTGCTTAAGGTTTCTTAACTGATGCTCAACACACACTAATCTGTTAAAATCTCCAAAAAAGTATCCTAGGGTATCTTGAACCTTTAAGCGGTTTTAATGCAATTTCCAAAATGCACATGAAAATAGGTGGATGGACACATAGCTACAGAACACTGCCTCTTCTAAGAAGAGGGATTTCTTGATTAGCATGCAGGGCAATAGTGTTTCCAGCATTTCATTCAGGGTCCTTCAGAGTAGCAGAACTATCCTCAACTATCAACTATAATTTCATCAGAAGACAAGCTATGGCTTTCTAAAAAAGTATCAGCAGTGCTTCCCCTTTGTTGTCTATTGCTAAGTTGAAATCCATGCTTGCCTGGGCAGTCACATCTTGCTGGAAGTGAACCCAACCCCATGCCATACATCTGAAAGGATGGTCCTTTGGTGATGTCCATGTCTGTGCCAAATTCCTTCTTTTTTGGGTATGATGTGCCTTAGCACCTGCACTCAGAATTTTTGATTATTTACTAGTGACCATTGGTGGTGTGCAATTACACTCAGGTTTGTCTTTTATTGAGTGGTGTTCTTCTCTTTCTCCTTTAAGATAGGTTA
>CAIGQQ010023244.1:0-12351 GCA_903798035.1 Danio albolineatus
TATAAGACAATGTGCCCAGGGGCCTCTGAGTTCTTAATCCGGCCCTGGTAAAATAGTACTAAGTTGTTTAAAGGGTTAAAATAATATTGTCAACAGCAGGTGCATCATTTAGCATCGGGTGAAAAACCTGAAACTCTAATAAATCGATTTATATTAATGTAAAAGCTTTAAAGCAAACCTTTCTTCTCCACTCTAGCTGAATCCCAGCGCGGGAGCTGCGCAGCCTTATGACGTCACGCGCCACGCTAAAATAAAAGTCTTTTGTTTAGCTTTTTCTTTGGCACTTACTCTTGCAGTCATGACTTATTGATACAATTCCCCCTCGCTTTCCACTGTACACAATATATCTGCTCTCTTTCAAACACACAAATATTCAGTATTTGAAGTTTATCAAAACCTTTAATTTAAACATTTTAAGACAATTTTCATCCACAATAATCATCCACAAAAATTTTAAAGCAGAAATTCTCAACATTTTAAAATGAATAACAAATAATGTGATGGGTGTTTTGAGCTGAAACTTTACAGACAACTTCTCGAGACACAAAAGACCTGTCTTAAGTCTTGCAAAAGGGGTAACATAGGTGCTCTTTAAGTAAAAAGTACCCATTACTACTACATGCTTTAGTTCCATTAGCTAGGTACTGTAAATATTCGATTTCCCCCACAGTCCAAAGACATGCAGTATAAATAAACTAAATTAGTGTATATGTGCATGTGTCAATGTGCCAGTGTATGGATGTTTCCCAGTACTGGGTTGCAGCTGAAAGGGCATCTGCTGTGTAAAACATATGCTGGAATAATTGGCGGTTCATTCTTCTGTGGCAATCCCTGATAAATCAGGGACTAAGCTGAGGGATAGTGGGTGAGACAGGCAGATAAGTAGACCTCACATCCTATTGATGAATAAATATAAAATAACTTACAGTTAAATTTAATAAGTAAAATGTTTGTTGCCAATTTTACGAAAGTAGCCAAGCGGCTTCACACCCTGTAATACTGCCTAACATTGCTCAAAAAGTCAGCTCATGTATCGTCCTGACGCAAACTCACAGCATTCAGCATGTAGTTATACAGCTGTTAGATCAAAAACAACGGCTGCCATTCATGTTCAAACACTCTAAAAATAATTCTGCAGGCCTGTGTGTCTTTATAAATAATGTCTTACATTTACTCTGAAATCTGTCTAAAATATGTTTTCTTTTGCTAAAAAATTTGTACTGTATTTGACTGCAAACTATTTTTAATCAGGCTCGCTGCCTTATTCTCTTCAAAGAGCAGCTCTCATACAGAGCCGTTATTTCAGTGTTTTGTCCAGGGTATTGTGGATATTTGTGGATTCCTTCTGTTTTGTCATTGGCTATGTGAAGATTACCAGACAAACCTCTTTTGAGTGTATACTGGCTAGGATTTAAGTTGATCATATTTATGAGAAATGATTCAGTTATTATTGAAATGAGACATCAGGTCATCGCCCTATCACAGATCAGAGAACATGCTGCCATACATCATACAAGTCTTTCAGCACTTCAGTACTCCATCTTCACCATCTGTTAACATTGCATTAGTCTTTTCAGTGTCATTGTACAGTAGGATACTGTTTGAGTTAGTGCTATTGTAGAAGTATGAGCTTTTGTTCATATTTTACTTTTGAATACAGCTGTTTTCCTTGAATTAGTGAGTTACAGAGAAACTATAAAAAAATCAATTATTGATTAATAATAACAGATATAATGTATTATTTTATTCTACATTATTGTAAATAATTTGTACTATTATAATAATGTGTGATTCTTTACTTTTTATAAACAGTTTTTTTTAAGAAAAAAGAGGATTCCAGCATAAAGGAGACATTTATTGATAATACATCTCTCATTCATTCATTCATTTTCTTTTCGGCTTAGTCCCTTTATTAATCCGGGGTCGCCACAGCGGAATGAACCGCCAACTTATCCGGCATTTGTTTTACGCAGCGGATGCCCTTCCAGCCACAACCCATCTCTGGGAAACACATCCATACATTCTCATTCACACACATACACTATGGACAATTTAGCTTACCCAATTCACCTGTACCGCATGTCTTTGGACTGTGGGGGAAACCAGAGCACCCGGAGGAAACCCACGCAACCACGGGGAGAACATGCAAACTCCACACAGAAATGCCAACTGGCCCAGCCGGGGATCGAACCAGCGACCTTCTTGCTGTGAGGCGAACGTGCTAACCACTCGGCCACCGTGGCGCCCTTAATACATCTCTCTTTATATCATAATATACATGACACGTTTGACCTTTTTTTCTAGGTAACTGGAGTTTTTTACACCATGAAATTATAATCAGTTATTAAATATAAGCGTTATTATATTTTATACTCGAGAAAACAGCAGCTCCTCTATTCAGTTGCGTCTGTTTACAGCACACATACAAACATACAGAAGTTAGTCAAACTGAGAATCAATGTTGCTCTTCTTTATATACTCAAAAGATACCGTTACAGGGACCAAAATCTTAAGAGAATTATTATTATTAATATTATTATTATTATTATTATTATTATCTTCTACAGCGCTTCACGGAAATCGCGCACTGCACCTGAATATGGCGGCGCGGTGGCGTTGCTGTCAGTGGCGTTCTAAAAAAGAATGTGTTCAAGAATCGATGACGTTGATTAACTAGTGTGAGCTGCATTAGTGTCTGACCATCGCTGACATTAGCGGTGTGTAAAGATCTTTCTAAAAGTATCATTTTAGGTTATTGCAGACTTGGATCCAGTTTTACTCCCCTCTTGTTCCTGATGCGTCCAGTAGAGGGGATAAAAGACTTTTTAGGTAAATATAAAAGCTAAGTTAATGTATCAGAAAGTGAGTTTAAATACACAAACAACTGATACACTCACCATACTATTTCAGATATACAAAAGCCCAATTGCAGATTAATTTAGATTCATTTAATTAGAAAATTAAAAACACACAGTTGGATAGTGTAACGATTAACTGCAGCCTAGTTATAAGTGTTCATATAGAGATGTGCTTTTTGTTGTATTGATTATATATAAAGTTACATTCTGAAATCAACAAAATTATAACTGAAAAAACGCTTCTTTCTAAAGTTTAATTTAGCCATACCTTAGATTTTAGAACCATACAACATTAGATTTTCTTGAACATTTATTTGTTTGTTTTTGTGTTCTTCCTATTCCAGATATCTAATCCTTAAACAGTCAGGAATGAAAAATGACAAGAAAAATAATTTCATGTGATTATAAATATATTATCTGGACCTAAGTTAAACATATAACAGATTTTTTAAAATATTTGATTTATGATTTTATGATTTTATGAGTTGTATCTCCCAGGAAACATTGACAGTTTAGGGTATAACAAAAGGACTAAGTCATTATTATTTATGTTTTGTTATTTGCAGCTACAACTTGTGATTCTGACTTGCCCCTGTTATTCTCATTCATTCATTCATTTTCTTTTCGGCTTAGTCCCTTTATTAATCCGGGGTCGCCACAGCGGAATGAACCGCCAACTTATCCAGCATTTGTTTTACGCAGCGGATGCCCTTCCAGCCACAACCCATCTCTGGGAAACACATCCACACTGTCTCATACACACTCATACACTACGGACAATTTAGCTTACCCAATTCACCTGTACCGCATGTCTTTGGACTGTGGGGGAAACCGGAGCACCCGGAGGAAACCCACGCAACCACGGGGAGAACATGCAAACTCCACACAGAAATGCCAACTGGCCCAGCCGGGGATCGAACCAGCGACCTTCTTGCTGTGAGGCGAACATGCTAACCACTCGGCCACCGTGGCGCCCCCTGTTATTCTAAAACATGCCAAACATATTTAATTACTTTCTTCATAACAAATACTGTAACTGTAGCGGCTACGTGGAGTAACAGCTGAGAGGCTAAACCAGAGACATGTTTTGTGACGCAAACATCAAATAAACATAGGCAAGGCAAGAAGTTGTTCCAATCTCTTCTGTTGATTATTTTCCAAATAAAACATACCTTGTGGCTTGACAGCATAGATTTGGTTTTGGTTCTGTTTGAGTTTGGTCAACAAAGAATACCGCGTCCCCGTTCACCCCCTCTCTCTGCATAATAGTGAATGAACAGGTGCCCCTTATAAACACACTACGTAACCCTTGTGACCCTCCACCAAGATCACGTAACACAAGTTACGCATTTCATGTCTACTACACTAATGTTGTTTGTATGTTTCATTCATTTGTATATCACTATCTTATGATAATTTTAGTAGCACATTTATCTATTCTAAGTTTATAGATTGTCATCTTGTAGAGTATTTATTTATAGCTGTGAAATATTATTTGTTAGTGTTAGAAAAGAACCAGACTGGAGACAATGGTAGATCAAACTTCCAAAGAATGATAAATTAATGACTTGACATCTTTCTGTTGTATTTTACAGGTAGGAATGGGACACATGGAGAAAAAGGGAATCACACACCTCAGTAACGACTGGAAATTGATGGTCAGGAATTTCTTTTTTTTTTTAAATCCAGATGGACGGGTGCATCGATGGACGTCCTTACAAGATGAAGAGGTTGGTGTTTGGTATCGATCAGTGGTTCTCAAACTTTTTCACCTCAGAAAGAATTTGTCTCTCCAAGTACCACCTAATGACCAGCATCAAAATATAGTAGCGTAGTAGACCTAATTAATCAGCTACAGCTCTGCACAGTTCAAAAACAAGGGAGATTTATTCATAAAAATAATGTCAGCCACTTTAAACATTATAAATAGTTTTGAACATTAACACTGTACTGTGCTCACGTTTAAATAAAAATGTGTTTAAAAATCGGTACTGTTCGTAAAGGGTAAAAAATAAGTAAATAAAATGCTGTACCTAAAGGTAAAGTATTAGCATATAGTAGCCTATATTCATCAAAACCTTGAAATGTAGATTGGACCTCATTAATTTATAAGTCATCATATTCATATCGTATATAAACCATTTTTGATCCATTTTGAAATATATGCTGCATGTACATATGACATATTTGACATATTTCTCTATATATCTCTATATATCCTTGAGATCTTGAGGTACAAGTGTCTGCTATTAAATGGCACAGAAGTTATTTCTGCGGCACAAACGGTAGATGTGAACACTTTTAGTTTCAGACAGGAGGAGTGAAATGTTACAATTCAGCTCACATTCTGGGTCAGTTGTAACACAGCCTGTGGTGAGATGTAAATGATGATTTCCACCGGGGTGAGATGTAACATTATAAAATAATAATTATGACCAACAAATGGATCTGAAAGCTTTTTATTCAACATTGAGCTTTCAGTATAATTTGTGTTTCTCTGGGTTACAAAGCTGAATCAAATGTGTAAATGTGCATCAGCTTCAACAACTGAAGGCTTCATGAGCCCACAGAGGTCAAACACTGAACTCAAACTACTTTGACTTGTTTCTCTTTCAAGAGCTATAGAAATACTGACATTAAATCAGAGAAATACAGTTTTAAATCTGCTTGGGGTTGGTGGAAACATTTCACTGATGTTACTAGCAAGAGTTTTGTTGTTACAACTGACCCAGCGTTATGTGGCCATGAATCTGTTCTCCTTACAGCTCACAGCTAAAACATCATTACCAACAATGTGGATTAAATATATCCACACACAGACATACACATTACATTACATTACAATACATTACTTGTATTTTAAATATATGATTCACAAGTATATATTTAAATGAGAGATTAGATCTGCTTACAGCCCGTCATTTACAGTGTGTGTCAGTAAAGTGATAATAAATACACTGTTTGACCAATTTATACGTGATTTATCAATTCATACGTGCAGCATTTCCACGATTTGGTGGAATTTAGATCGTATCTTAAGTAAACCGTGGAGTTTGTGTAAACTGTGCACCTGACCACCGTTTTCAGGCTGACTCGGGTAATGTTCACGGGTGCTTCGTCTGTGCACACAGAGAATTGAGTCTTTGCTTGAGTCTATAGCTGCGTCCCAAATCGCATACTTATGCACTATTCTACGCCATTTTGTAGTATAAACAGTGGATAACTATTGTTGGATAATGTTAACTTTATTTATTTTGGACTGTGAAAGCAAAATTCTCCTACGAGAGTGATTATAGCGCCTCCCGACGGTGAATGCGGTTATATTCATGCCAGGTATTATTTGGTATTTTGGCCATTTATTTCATTAATTTGGCAATCGTCAAACGTCATCTGGGAAACGGTGTGTTCCATTTGGGACAACATTACATACATATACTATGTTGTTGAGTGTGTAAGTGCATAAGTACATAGTGCATAGTGTCATTTGGGACGCAGCTACAGTTCTGCAGCCCGCACCATTTAAATCATATTCAGATTCATTTAAATATGAGGTAACAAACTAAACCAAAAGCCACACCGCTAGACCATTTAAAAAACAAATGACTTTAGGCTATATATCGAAAACAGGCATTATTTTACACAACTATGAACAAGTTAACACGTTTGTGATGATTATTTTACCAGTGATGCAGCATGGGGGAATTCCCGAGTTTGCAGTAACTGAAATGCCAACAGAAGCAGTCTGCAGAAGCACTTCTCTAGCATGTATTTGCTTGAGAGCTCCTCAGTTTTTTAGATTCTTAGCATCTGATGATGTGATGCACTAAACATACTAATCACAACGGTGTGATCATACAGTACAGGGAACAGCCACTGCTGATCATATCAGTGTTATCGTACACGGCAAAGGGTAAAAGAGTGTTCATATATTTTTAATTATTATACAGTGATTCCTCTGCGCACCACTAGAAGGAAGCCCGCATACCACACTTTGAGAACCACTGGTATAGAAAGTTAGTTATTTACAGGTTGGCAGGTGAGTATATTGATGCCGATTATAAGTCCATGAACATAAACTGGATATTTGACTGTGCAGGCTTAAAGACTGGAGACGGATACCACAGACGGCAAACAGGGCAAAGACCGGATGAGGAACCAGGAGACACCACACCAGGAGAGACATGGAAGACACAGGAGTTGTATGTAAACTGATATCTAAGAATCACACCGACAGTGTATAAGGGAGTTCAGTCCTTTCTTTACTAGTAAAGAGGCTGAACACTGAGTGAATGTAAGTCTTTATAGTGCTGTGATGATGATGGTGATGATTGTCTGGCGTGTGTCTAATTAGACTCAGGTGAGGGTGCTCGTGGTGCTTTAGTGGGTGGAGAACCTGGAACTGAGGTCACACTCGAGCATGCGAAATTCTGTTGTACGGTGCTGCGAAAACAGCTGGATTTAAACAAGATGATTAAACATTTTAAAAAGCGAGCGATATACATTTCCATATTTTAAAATGTTCAGACAGGTCATGTTTTGATCTTTGATTGGCTTTACACAAGCACGTGATGTGATTTTGCAGGTCAGAGTTCACCAAGCTTAAACTTTCCAATGCAGCGAAATGTGAGATTTGTCACTCAAGCTTGCATTTCTGGGCTGACGCATTTGCGTGTGTATGAAAGGAAGTCTATGGGAAGTAAAATCCAGTGTGACCGCAGCTTTACTGTGACAGTAAGTGATGGTCAGGTATTTTCTTCAGATAGGGCTTGAGCCGCCTCAAACTACATGAGTTTTAAAATCCTAACCGATACCGAAATCTGGTTGCAGCTCACACATGAGGAGAATCAACAGCAAATTTATTAGCCTACCTCAAATCTTAAACGTGCGCACACTACAAGATATGAAAACTGCAGCACAGCACTACGTGGGGTTTATTTATAAACTAATTTCGAGAGGATCACGTGCTTATGATTGAACACAGCTGGTATCACATCAGCTCCGCATATTGCACCAATCAGACGAATCCTGACACACTATAAATTACCAGAGCTTTCTACTCCGGTCATCTTCCTCTTGAAGAATCCCCCTTCCACCCCAACTCCTCCCCTTCTTTGATAGGGCGGCACGGTGGCCCAGTGATTAGCACTGTTGCCTCACAGCAAGAACGCAGCTGGTTCGGCCTCTCCCCGAGCCAGTCTGTGTTTCTGTGTGGAGTTTGCATGTTCTTTCCGTGTTCACGTGGGTTTTCCCCGGGTTCTCCGGTTTCCTCCCACCGTCTAAAAAAATACTACATAAGTAAATTGACTACTTTTTAAATAGCATCTTAAGGCGACTCTAGTCAGACATCTCAGCTCGTTCACAAGCGGGGGGAGTTCTCGAGACTTACCTGAGCTCAAACTCTCCTCTCACCCTTTAAACCGGAGGGAGCCCCGGGCTCAAGGATATTCTGAGCTCAGCGCTCTCTCCCGGGACAGCATGCCAAATACGCTTTATAATCAATCATCAGCTAAGTGTGAACTCTTGAAAAGATAATATTAAGATTATCGTGACTGATGGAGCACATCACTCCATTTATTTTTAACATAACATTTATTATTATACTAATATTAGACCGACTGACACTACTGGCAAAACACTCTCATGCACTAAAATACATTAGGTTCCTGTTTGTGGAGCTGTTACGGACAGTTATAAAGTTAAATAAATGGTGACCAAAACAAAATATGCCCAGACAAATGTCCAATAATAATAATAATTGGCTTATAATCTCTCCATTATGCCGTGATGCACTGTGCTTTCTAAAATTGCTAACACAAGTGTTACCTGTTACACTGCCTATATAGTATTGAAAAAATAAAATAATTCACTGAATGCAACATAAAATGTGGTCTACAGTTCTCTCTCTGATAAAAACACCTGTTACAGCATGTAGAACTACTCTCTCTGGGTTTACAGGACTAGACGCAGGCCTAATGATTGTTTATACTGTACACACTATTCTATCCCCTGTCCTAAACAAAGCCCTCACAGTAAAGATAGATTTGTCATTTCTGAAAGCACATTTTAATGTTCAAGCATTTTGTTTTTTGGAGATAACTGGCAATGTAGTAACCTAGCTACCAGCTACATCTGGGTCATAAATATTCACACACACAGAACAACGGTAGTGGCTAATGAAAAATGATCATTTAAGCTTATTATAAATGAACCTGTATTTATTTATGTATTAAAAATGACACGATTCTCCCCAGCTCTTTTCTTTAGTGATGCTTTGAGGCCGTCGTCACAGCCACAAACAGAATAACTCGCTTATTATTATTTTAGTAATATTTGACCAACTGCCACTATAGGAAACACTAATAGCCTGCACTCAAAATAGGCTACATTACGTCTCAGTTTGCATAGCTGTCATGCAGTTAGCCTATAAAAGTAAATAAAAACACAAAAGGTGAGCCACAAGTGTCTGTTAAATTCTTTCTCTCACACACAAACATTGGTTTCATAACTGCGTATAATATATAGCTAATAATAACAGGCATTTTGGATTTAAGCAATATGTCTAAACCAATGTCCAACAATAATAATAATATTTCTAACAATAATGTAAATCTCTCCCTCTTGCTGTGATGGCTGTGCTGTGTTTGACTGGCAATAGCTCGGCTTTTAGATCGCTATAACCCTCTTCAAAAGCCAAATTGTACCTGTTGCACATTTAATAAGTCCAGTAGTGAAGAAAAATAAAATTATTGAGTCAATGCAACACTCTTGGTCTTCAGTTATCGCTCTCATAGATACAAATATTCTCTTATAGATTTAGCCTACTCTTTCTCAGTGTACAGGACTAGGCTCTATATACGTAGGCTTAATGATTTTATAGGCTATTGAACTAATTCTGTCCCCATCACAGAAAATAAACACGTTTAATCATTTTAGGTTATGGAGATAACTGGCAACGTTTTACTTCCTGCTACATATGGGTCATAAATATCTGCACACCGGTATAAGAATGATGTTGAATCTGGCTAATAATAAAGGATAATTCAAGCTTGTTCAAAAATTATACATTTATTTATTTATTTATTTATTGAAAGCAACATGGGCGCCACGGTGGCGTAGTGAGTAGCACGTTCGCCTCACAGCAAGAAGGTCGCTGGTTCGATCCCCGGCTAGGCCAGTTGGCATTTCTGTGTGGAGTTTGCATGTTCTCCCCGTGGTTGCGTGGGTTTCCTCCGGGTGCTCCGGTTCCCCCACAGTCCAAAGACATGCGGTACAGGTGAATTGGGTAAGCTAAATTGTCCATAGTGTATGTGTGTGAATGAGAATGTGTGAATGTGTTTCCCAGAGATGGGTTGTGGCTGGAAGGGCATCCGCTGCGTAAAACAAATGCTGGATAAGTTGGCGGTTCAATCCGCTGTGGCGACCCCGGATTAATAAAGGGACTAAGCCGAAAAGAAAATGAATGAATGAATGAATGAAAGCAACATGATTCTCTTCAGCTCATGGCTTTGAATAGGTTGGAACGATTTAAAATCCTGCATATCAAACATGTTTGGTACGATCGGAGGCTCTAGCTCTCTGCAACTCTCACATGGTCGCCCACTGAAGCTAAGCAGGGCTGTGCCCGGTCAGTACCTGGATGGGAAAGCTAGGTTGCTGTCGGAAGTGGTGTTAGTGAGGCCAACGGGGGCGCTCAACCTAATGCTCCAGTATAGTGATGGGGAGTCTATACTGCTCAGTGAGCAGTCTTTCGGATGAGACGTTAAACCGAGGTGCTGACTCTCTGTGGTCATTACAAAACCCAGGATGTTCTTGGAAAAAGAGTAGGGGTTTAACCCCGGCATCCTGGCCAAATCTGCCCACTGGCCTCTGTCCATCATGGCCTCCGAAACATCCCCATATCATAATTGGCTTCATCACTCTGTCTCCTCTCCACCAATCAGCTGGGGTGTGGTCTGGCTCAAAATGGCTGCCGTCGCGTCATCCAGGTGGATGCTGCACACTGGTGGTGGATGAGGAGATCTCCCCCTCATTGTGTAAAGCACTATGAGTGCCCAGAAAAGCGCTATATAAATGTAAGGAATTATTATTATTATTATTGTGTTCAAGATAGCGAAATGCGAGATTCTATCTTTAAACAGCTTACATCACCAGTTTATCTGCGCTGAGAATCAGAACCGATCTAGGTCCTCGACAAAATTGCATCTCCTATTTTCAGGAGGTGAAAATAAATTGGGCTAAGACTCCTGTAGTCTGAGACCTGCTTTAGATAGTTTACTAGATCACTTGTCTGTGGCAGGTGTTTCTTTTTCAGGTAATGGACACACAACAGGCAGAAGAAGGAAACTCACAAGAGCATTGGTGGAGATTTATCGGTGGAGAACAGTTTGTGCTTTGCAGGAGCTCAGCCAGCAGGTAGGGCTCTGTTGGGGCTGCCTTCATCTTTTGCAGATTGGGGTGGAGCAGAAGAAGAAGACTTACAAGGGAACAGTGGAGATTTATCTGAAGAACATTGGACAACACTTTGCTAATTGCTGGAGATCAGCCAGGAAGTCGAGCTGTTAGTCTTGTTTTTGTCTTTTGCAGATTAGACTGGGGCATGAGGAAAAATGGGAATCACACCTCAGCATGACTGCACACGTCCTGATTTTGCCAAGTGCTAGTTGTCCTGAGACCAATATTTTTTTAATCAAACGTTATTACGTCATTATTATGTGCGCGCAGACTCCGCAAAAACACGCAAATTAAACAAGAAAGAAAAACACTCACCTGCCATTTTGTACCGGTGAAAAGGACACGTAAAAACGTGAGATCACTTTTTTCCTTCTAGTACATTACAAAAGTAGTTTTGATCATAAAGTGTAAGTGTGTTTAGGGATTTGCCCTTTTTTCCAGCGAAGCGAACATTTAAATTTAGTTTGCATTAAGTAAGCCTAATTAGCCGTCCCTAACGTTACAAGTCTAGATTTGTTATGTGCTGCTCTACTGGTGCTGTAATTTACTTTATGGCTCAAATTAAAACAAGCTAACAAATATAGTTTTTTTAAGTGACTAAAATTGGCCTTTTCTAACTTATAGCGACCGTAATTTTTTTTCTAATACTTGTGCTTTTAGCAAATATTATGTCAATTTCATTTAAAAAAAAGCGACTGAAATGCGGACCAAAACAGCGCTGGTTTAAACAAAAGCCAGTTACGTTATTTGAGACGCTAACATACTGTGTGATTCGCTGCAAAATTCTAGTTGAAGCGATTTAATTAAATTATTTATTCTTTTAACTGTGTTGAACTCAGGTCATCATCGCTGTTTGTCTTTGAAAATTATTAATATTTACATCATCATCGCCGATTTATTAATACATATTATTAATATGTTTACCCCAGGTCATCATCACCGATTTATTAATACACATTATTATGTTTACCTCAGGTCATCATGGCTAATTTATTAATATCATTAATATGTTTACCTCAGGTCATCATCGCTGATTTATGAA
>CAIGQQ010023254.1:1701-20508 GCA_903798035.1 Danio albolineatus
ATGACTTCTGGGACTTCTAGAGCGAGTTCGGTGCTCAAGTCTGCATCGATGCGTCCTCAATATCAAGAACACATCAGGGAACTGAGGAACTGAACTTCGGATGATGATGACGTTACACGAGAACACGAGGACGCAGGACCGCTGAAGAACGCATATTGAGAAACAGCCTCAGACACAAAGTTACAACTGACTGCAAACAGCAGCAGAAGATTCACTTATTACTAACCTGTTTGACTAATCTCTTTGACTTAAAGAGTCCACAAAAATCCATATGTGATGTATTGAGAATTAACTGTTTTAGTTATTTACGTTTTACAAAAAAGAGGCAGATGTATAAAGAGGGCAAATATGATTAGATTAAATGATCTTGTATTGATTCATAATGTTTATAAGTTTAACTACATAATGTTAGCTTTGCAAATTATGTTAATGATGGTTTATCATTCAAGAGACAAAATTCAGTTGCCAGCTGGCTCGATAAGAACCCAAGCCTGTGGCCCCTTTACTGCGAGGCAGCGGCGCTACCCGCTGAGCCACCGTGTTGCCCGATCATGGAAAGACAGAGAAGTGGGGGGGGGGGGGGGTTGTAAAGCTGCTGTTTGTGGAGTTGCTTCATGATCCTCTGCAGGGATTTTGAGAGATTCAATGTGTTTTATTTCAGTTTTTTTAATCTAAAGGCCCGTGCACACCGAGACGTTTTTTGCTCTCGTTTTCGGTCTGCGTTTGACGCCTCGAGACTTAATAAGGGCGCCAATGTGATTGTGCATACCAATCCGCAAAACGCCAGGCGTAAAAGCGTCATTTTTAAAGAAACGCCTCATGCTCGTTTTTTTGTTTTGACGCCCCGCGTCAAAACCTTCTCCACCAATCAGATCGGCACTTATGTTCACGTGTACGGAGCCGCTGAAGTTACAATAAACACTGCTTGGAGGCGCTCAAGCGCAAAACTGTCAGTGCGAGCGCAGATGCCCAGAGGCGATATGAATGTGGAGCTGCTTACTGCACTGGTTAACAATAATCATTTCTTCATCGCTAGAGCTGCTACTTGAACCATCCATGCTTTGCCGATCGCAACAACAAGCATGTAAACTTCCTCTTTTCTTTTTCTGTGTAACAAGCGGGTGTCAGAAGCTTGGCGCCACCCTGTGCGCCATCTAACGTCAAGGAGTGATTTTGCGTACTCTTCTGCTCGACGCCAGAGAAAATCGCTTGAGCTTGAATGCTAAAAAACGTCTCGAAAAACGCCGACGATAAACGCAAACGAAAAGCGTCCCGGTGTGTACGAGCCTTAAGGCTGTTACTGAAGGAGATGTATTTTTGTGTTTCTCTTCTGTTTCTACTTATTAGCAGCAGGTGTTCGTCATCAGTGCTCAGTCATCACTTAATTAATCCTTTCATTGTCTCATTAACTGTAACTCTGCTGCTGAATAGCCTTTACTTAATTTAGAGAGGGACCAAACACACTCCAATCTGAGTAAATTTTACTCAGGATTTTGCTGTGTTGATTGACCACTGACCCTGTTTAAAAAAATAAATGACAACTTACTATCTAACAAGATTCCAAGGTATTTGCAGCAATCCGCATAATCAATCTCAGATCCATCCAATAAGAAAAGTGTTTGTTCGGAATATGTTCTGAACAGGTTTTGTGTGGATCCCTACTCACCTCTTCACATGTCTGCTTAGCGTCTTCTTGCTGGCATGAAGCTTGTTGCAGAAGGGACATTTGTGCTCTTTCCTTTGAACAGGTATGCCACTATCATGTTTCTTCTTGTGCACAGTGAGGTTTGATTTGGTGGAGTAGCACTGAAGACAGATGTCACACTGGAATGGTTTTTCTCCAGTGTGTACTCTGGTGTGACTCTCGTATTTACCTATAAATTTAAGAAAAGGAAGGCAATGACTGAGACACCTACATAGAGCCATCTAACTTTACATAGCCTGACATACACTATTAGAAATTGATGTCATAAATCTCACCTTTACGATCAAAAATCTTGTCGCATTTAGGACACTTGAGACTCTTTTTGTTAGTGCTATGGATCACAACAGGAGCCAGTCCTTCTGGAAAGATATGACTAGTGACCTCTGTCCTTTGGTTCTGGTTTGGCTCTGTCCTTTGTTCCTTAACAGCATTATATGCTGGTTCAGTCTCTTTCTGGGCCTCAGCAACACATGCCTCCTTTGGCTTCTCACTGTCTTCATATTCAGCACCCTCAACCTCCAGAGCTACAAATGTTTCTTCTTGTCCCTCTTTACAACTTTCCTGCTGTATCTGCTCATTTTCATTCTCTTCTTTACTTCCATTATCCTCTTCCTCCTCCTCATAAGCAACAGCATCATGATTTGCAGATTTTTGGCCGGGTTGTCCAGATACAACACACTCGTTTTCACTATCCTGGCTCTTAAATTTAGCAGGTACCCTCCTCTGGCGTGCAGATCTGCGGATTGTAACCACAGATGTGCTCACCAAAGATTGTTCTTCCTCATTATGGCAACCAGTGCTGTGCGTCTTGGCCAAGTGATTCTCCAGAGATTTTTTGTAATTGAATGTGCGACTGCAAAATAAACACTTGGTTCCAGCTGAAGTTTTGAGGTTCTGGAAATCTGGGATCTCCTCTGGAACTTCACTTTCTTCATCAGCATGAGTTGGTACTGCCCAATTTGCTAACATGTTTACAGCTTCCATCATATCAAGAAAACAAGCAGCTTCAGCCAAAGCAGGGATCTGGCATTCTGAAACTTCAAATTCAGAAGTGTACAAAAAGTTGAGCAGGTGTCCAAAGGTGGAGCCCTCCATGTTATCAATACTAACATGATGGAGTTCAGGATTTTCACTGAATCTGGAATGAAAATAGCCACTTCCAAATGCCAAAACTACCTTGTGTGCATGATATATCTTCCCATAGACTGTGACAGTTGTGTCACAGAATGATGGCAGCTTGTGACGGTCTTCGTTCAGGAACTTAAAAAAACAACCATCATTTTGAGATATTCGTAGACACTTCTTATCCAGTGAATAATCTTTAATGCTCACACCAACATCCCTTTTTGAATTGTATGCTGTTGTCCATTCAGATGTTGTCTCCTGTGTTTCTTTGAAACTGATATTTTTCATTTTTGTCTGCTGGGGTGGATTAAGTTTCTTCTTCATGTTTACAGCTTTCAACACAAAAATTCCACTTTCAGAGCTGAAAGAAAAAATCATTGACACTGCATTACAGAACTGTAACAAACACTAATTCTTGAGAACTGGGGCAATAAAATAAAAAGAATTAATAATAAATCTAATCCGTAAGGTTTATGGGTTATTTTGCATTAATTGGTTTATTATACAATATCCTATAATAATTCAGGTAGTATCCTTTTTTTTTTTTTACAATTTTTTTTTAAAAGCACTGTCATATCAATTCTTTTAAATGTTTATTGAATCTGTTGAAGTAATCCAATTGATAGACATATTATAGTGTAGATAAAATATAGAATACAAATAAAACATTACATTTTCTAAATAAAATAAAGTTAATTTTAGATTTCATATAGACACCAGGTTATAGCAGGTTAGTTTTAGAGGCAACATCCATTGAGTGCATAAGGTGAAAGTGTTCTAACTGGAGACTCCATAGCATGGAAGATATAAACAGAGACACCAGCCACCATAGTCTAATGCAGTGGTGCTCAGCTATGTTCCTGGAGATCTGGAGATCTTGGAGTTCCTGGAATCCAAGATGGCACCGATGATGATGGTTGCCTCCGTGTCGTGCTCTGCAGTTGTTTTTGTTGGAATGTGTTTTGTTGTCACATTCCTACAATTAGTTTTACCAGAGACGAATTGTTGGACATTCAGACGCATACACCACCAAATATTTTTTCCAGACTTGGACTTATGTGATGTTTTGTTGGACATTGTAGAATCAGAATCAGAAATAGCTTTATTGCCAGGTATGTTCACACATACGAGGAATTTGTTTTCGTGACAGAATTACAGACATAGGACAAAACACAGATAATAAATATATTCAAAAAATAGAAGTGTTAAATGCAAATATACAGACGGACAAGTGTATGTACAGGTGTATTACTATATACAACGTTATATGTGCAACTGTTACGTGCAAATTGGCATGTAAAGTGTGTTGTTAAATAAGTGTATGTGTGTGTAAGAAGGTTGAACTTCCTCAGCCAACGAAGAAAGTACAGCCTTTGTTGAGCTTTTTTGACAATGGAGTCAATGTGAGTGTCCCACTTCAGGTCCTGAGAGATGGTGGTGCCCAGGAAACTGAATGACTCCACTGCAGCCACAGTGCTGTCCATGATGCTCAGTGGGGGGAGAGCAGGGGGGTTTCTCCTGAAGTCCACTATCATCTCCACTGTTTTCAGCGTGTTCAGCTCCAAGTTGTTGTGACTGCACCAGAGGGCCAGCTCCTTAACCTCCTGTCTGTAAGCGGACTCGTCATCGTCCTGAATGAGGCTGATAAGAGTGGTGTCGTCTGCAAACTTTAGGAACTTGACAGAGGGGTCCTTTGAGGTGCAGTCATTCGTGTACAGAGAGAAGAGCAGAGGGGAGAGGACACACCCCTGGGGGGCTCCTGTGCTGATTTTGCGGGTCCTGGATGAGGATTTACCCAGCTTGACCAGCTGCTGCCTGTCCGTTAGGAAGCTGTTGATCCACTGACAGACAGAGGTGGGCACGGAGAGCAGAGTTCATTTGGGCAGGAGAAGTTTTGGGATGATTGTGTTAAAAGCTGAGCTGAAGTCAACAAACAAGATCCTCGCATAGGTCCCTGGTCTTTCTAGGTGTTGCAAAACATAATGCAGTCCCATATTGACTGCATCATCCACAGACCTGTTTGCTCTGTAGGCAAACTGACGAGAGTCCAGTGAGGGTTCAGTGATGTCCTTCAGGTGGGCCAGCATCTGCTTTTCAAATGACTTCATGACCACAGATGTTAGCGCCACCGGTCTGTAGTCATTTAGTCCAGTAAATTTGGGTTTCTTTGGGATGGGCATGATGATGGACCGTTTGAGGCAGGAGGGCACTTCACACAGCTCCAGTGATCTGTTGAAGATCAGGGTGAAGATGGGGGCCAGTTGGTCAGCACAGGATTTTAAACAGGCTGGTCTTTAAGAAATCTGGGCCTGGTGCTTTTCTCCTCTTTTGTTTCCGGAAGACCTGGCGCACATCATCTTCATTGAACTGAAGTGCAGGTATGGGGGAGGCTGGGGGTGGTGGAGGTGTTAATGTTGGTGTGAAGAGCAGTTCAGAGTGGGTGTGGTGGGTTTTCTCAAACCAGCAGTAAAACTCATTCAGGTCGTTAGCAAGTTGTTCATTGCAGGGCTCGACAATAAGGACTGCCCGATGGCCCGGGGCCAGCGTGAGAGACACTCGGGACAGTATACATGATGGTCACTGGCCCGGTCGGGCCAGTGCTGCCTTGTTACTAAAGTGAAATTTGGCTGAGACTGTTTATCAGTTAAGCGCAAATACATGGTGCTTTAACACCCAGACGTTTGTTTGGGGACCTGTCTCGTTTACCCAGTAAGCGCGGTTCGTCTAGCATTTGTGAATCCCGCAATAGCGCTCGGTTTCGCGGCAAATCAATTGGTCCGAGATCGCCTGTGTTAGGACGGTTGTTGCAGTACGGACTGTATTGTGTGTAACACAAGTTGTTGGTGTTCTCCAATGCGTGCAGCCGGAGAGTACTGATCAAATGTTTTGTGTCAATAAAGAAAGTTACGCAACTATAACAGCGTTAACCGTCCATTCTATTTGGAATAAAGGATAGAATGAAACATCTTTGATGAGGTGATCTCGGCTCGATTGAAACGACCTAGAGTGGTTCGGTTTTACAAACAAAACAATCCAACGAACTGACGAAGCAGGCTATATCACAGTGTATTATGGTTGTGTAATAGCCTTATGAAGAGGGAATTATGAGTAGCGCGGGATATCATTCTTACCAGTAAATGTGCATTTCGTGTTGAATATGAAAGTGAAAGCATGCTGCAATATTACCGAGAGCTGTTTACCTGTTTGGAAAATTGAGCGAAATTACCATCTGATCGTATTCATATTATAATCTTATAATATTTTGTATTAGGCCTGTTGTTTTGTTCATTTCTGCACTGACACCTTGAAAGAAAATCAACATTGATCTGCTGTGCCGAGTGTTGTGCCGAGAAACACCCCCTTCATAGACTTTCATTAGCATTCTATTCTAGCAGTCTACATAAATAAATAAATAAATAAATATATATATATATATATATATATATATACACACACACAAATCAATGGCCATAATTGATAAAAACGTAGACTAATCAAGCAAGAACAAGTAAAATGCATTTTAAAACTAAGTTTACAAATAAAAGAACAATAAAAATATTGACTGCGGTATAGATTGATGTAATGAGCCCGTTTCTAAAACTAGGCATTTTGAAGAGTTTTAAACAAATGAAAAACATAAAATTGTTATAGTTTTCAACTAAACCACACACTAAACAATTAACTTTAATCTAATCAGTGTTGTATTTAAATTAAATCTATTTATTAATTTAAATATATATCCTCTGTAAGGTAAAGGTTCCATTCATGAAACTCACCTCAGTCACTGTCATGTGTTGTCATAACTCTAATATTAATTTAAATACATTTAAGTTAATATATGCACATTTCAGAAGGGGTGCAATTTACGGCAGGGTGTTTTTCTTGGCACAACACCGCTTTATCTGTGATTTCTCTCTATAAGTTAAGTCTACAATGAATAATTCTAGCTAACGTTTTTAAACAGATTGATTAATTCAATAGAATAAATAAATGAATTAAAAGCGTATGTATACAATTATGTCTGTTTTTTGACACATTAATAAAAATATGTGGCTAAGAAACAGCTATTAACTCCTTTTTTTTGGTGGGGCCAGTGAAAATTTTGGCAGGGCAAGTAAAAATCTGAACCACTAGCCCGACCGGGCCAGTAGAAAAAATCCTTAGCGTTGAACCCTGCATTGTCTACAGTGCTGGGGGGGTGGTAACTTGTGATATTCCTCAAACTTTTCCACACGAATGCTGGAACAGAACTGACTCCTTAGTTTTTCAGAGTAGTTCTTTTTTGCGACTCTGATCTCTCTCTTTCCAAGGTGTACTTCGCTTGCTTATTCAAGGCCCTCTCCCCATTCCTGTAAGCAGCCTCTTTGGCCTGACGTAGCTGTCTGAGTTTTACAGTGAACCATGGTTTGTCATCCAATATGTTACTGTCTCTTGTGGGACATGTAACATGCTGTCTATATTTTGGCAGTTCACGGGATAGTTTTGCTTTGGTAAAATCCCCAAGAATGATTAAAAAAGAGTCCGGCTGCTGTCACTCTATTCCCGTTATCTGATCAGCTAGTTTCTTTATCGCCAGGCGTGCATGCGCGAGTGGAGGAATGTAAACAGAGACGAGGACAAACGAGCAAAACTCACGCGGTGAGTAGAAAGGCTTACAGTTAATAAAAAGTGCTTCTAGATCTGGACAGCACATCTTTTTTTAAAACTGTTACATCTGTACACCACCTTTCAGTTATGTAAAAGCACGTCCCGCCACTGCGCGATTTCCACGTCGTTTCTTCATCGCAATCCGCTCTGAACAGCTGATAGCCCGGTAGGTGAAGCGCGTTGTCCGGTATGGTGTGGTTTAGCCAGGTTTCCGTGAAACACAGAGCAGCTGAATGCATAAAATCCTTGTTTGTCTGAGAGAGCAGAATGAGTTCGTCAATTTTGTTGGGCAGAGAGCGGAGATTTGCCAGATGGATGCTAGGCAACGTGGTTTGAAATTTGCGCTGTCTGAGGTTTCATAAGCGCGCCTGCACGCTTCCCACGCCTGTGCTTCTGAAAGCGATTGAGCAGCACAGCGGCTCCTCCGACAACAATGTCCAACAGAACAAAAGATAAGTCCAAGTCTGGAAAAATATTTGGTGGTGTACGTGTCCGAATGTCCAACAATTCGTCTCTGGTGAAACTAATTGTAGGAATGTGACTAAAAACAGGACAAACTAACAAAAACACAAAAAATACTGCAGAGCACGACACGGAGGCAGCCATCGTCACCGGCGCCATCTTGAATGTAACTCTTGGATTGTAGTCGGCTGAGCTGTAGTGTTGCTCAAACGCTTTCAGGCACGCAGACGAGGGAAGCGTGTAGGCACGCTTATGAAACTCAGACAGCGTGGATTTCAAACCACATTGCCTAACATCTGGCAAATCTCCGCTCTCTACCCAACAAAATTGACGAACTCATTCTGCTATTCATTCTGAATCTCATTCTCATTAAGACAAACAAGGATTTTTTGTATTCAGCTGCTCTGTGTTTCACAGAAACCTCGCTGAATGACACCATATGCACTTCACCTACGGGCTATCAGTTGTTCAGAGCGGATTGCGACGAAGAAACGACGCGGAAATCGCGTGGTGGCGGGACGTGCTTTTACATCAATGAAAGGTGGTGTACAAATGTAACAGTTTTAAAGAAGATGTGCTGTCCAGATGTAGAAGCACTGTTTATTAACTGTAAGCCTTTCTACTCGCCGCGTGAGTTTTGCTCGTTCATCCTCGTCAGTGTTTACATTCCTCCGCATGCGATACAGAAACTTGCTGATCAGATCATGGAAATAGAGCGACAGCAGTCGGACTCTGTTTTAATCATTCTCTGGGATTTTAAAAAAGCAAAAGCGTGTAGGTGTGCTTGTGAAACTCGGACAGCGAGGATTTCAAACTGCGTTGCCTAGCATCCATCTGACAGGTTCCTGGGCACCACCATCTCTCAGGACCTGGTGTGGGACACTCACATTGACTCCATTGTCAAAAAAGCTCAACAAAGGCTGTACTTTCTTTGTCAGCTGAGAAAGTTCAACCTTCCAAAGGAGCTGCTGAAACTTCCATCATTGAATCAGTCATATGCACATCAATCACTTTCTGGTTTAGCTCAGATTTCTTCACCCAGGCAATCCATCTCATGAACACTTGATGACAATAATTGTGGAACCAACATCACTACTTACAATACACTTTTTACACACACATACACTTATTTACAGCACACTTTACATGCCAATTTGCACATAACATGCACATATAATGTTGTATATAGTAATTTGCCTGTACATACACTTTTCAATTTGTATATTTGCATTTAACACTTACTTCTATTGTCCTGTCTCTGTAATTCTGTTGCACTGTAGAAGCGCTGTCACGAAAACAAATTCCTCGTAGGCCTGTCACAATATCTATTTTTTTGTTGTACGATATATTGCACCAAAATATATCATGATAAACTATATTATTGTCATTTTAAGACCATTTTAAACTGCTCATTATATAATGCCAGAATGACAATTTAATACACACTTCCAAAGAATGCATCATATTTAATTTTAAAGAATATTTAATTTAATTATAGTAATTTTAACAATTTAATGATTAGGCATTGGAATCAGAACATAAAAACGCATATCCTAAACAAATAAATAATAATAAACATTAACAAAAAAAAGGTAAAGGTAAAGAGTAGCACAGGCTGCAATATCGACTACCAGATCTATTTTCAGTTGTCAGGCACCCACATCAAAATATACTATAGTAATTTAGGGTAAATACTAGTGTTTTAACCATACTGACACTAATAGAGATAGAGAGGTTGTGCAATCAGCTAAAATGTTGCAAGAATTGTTTTTTGCATATAGGCGATATATATATATATATATCACCAAAAATCACTGAGGTCATGTCCATGTATAAGTCGATATATTGATTATTGTGACAGGCCTAATTCCTTGTATATGTGAACATACCTGGCAATAAAGCTCTTTCAGATTCTCATTCTACCTTCCTACAGCGTTTAGGTCCAACCCTGATCAAACACAACTGAACCAATTAATTACAGGGTTCATACACATTTTTACTTCTAAAACTCCATGACTTTTCCATGATTTTTCCAAGGCTTTAAAGTCAATTTCCATGACCTAATGTTTGCTGCATGGTAAAATAATGCATGTTCAAATTTATTACAGCTTATCGTAAAACACGCAACAATCTATTTAGTTTCAATTTATAGTTATATCTATGTAAAATGTATGTAGATAATGCTTACACCGCACTAATAATGTGAGAGTATGTGATTGGCCCAGGTACGGTGGCCGGGAAGTGAAAAAGAACATTACAAAGTGTGAAACACTTTTACAAAGCTCGAGACAAATTTACATTTTGGAAAACATTTTTACATATCATAAGACACAATTACATAGGAAAAACAATTTTACAAAAGACAAAACAAATTTACATTTAAGAAAACAAATTAACAAAATGCAAAACACTTTTACAAGTCCCGTACGGAAAGGGAATGTACCAAACACCGGAAGTGACGCGACAAAGGGCGTTGTTATTTTCGGCGCTAGTGGTGAGCGCGGTAAATTCGTTTTTGTGGAGTAAATGGTGTAAATAAAGTTTATGGTGACCGAACGTGGACTGCGGTCGAGGGATGTTTTGTGGCAAACACATGAGCAGCTTGACGCGGTTTTGCTTTATGTGTCGTTGGTGTTTGGAGTTTAAGACGCGGACCAGACGTAAACACCAGACGTACTGCATCAGTGTGTTCAATGTGTTAACGAGGGCCACTCTTACTCTGTATTCATGGACATAATGTCAAGTCTACACGGCGTAAACATCAGCTTGAGGACACTTAAAAATAAACTGAATGAAACCGGTGTTTAACTAGTGACTGTCTTAACTGGTGTCCCTTTCCAGATGAAAGCTATTCACTTTTGCAGATTGGCAGATTCGTCACTTTTTCACAGGAACAAAACATGCCCATAACAAATAAAGATACTTATTTCTTGGTGTGAATGTCACTGTAAACGTTATTGATTTTAACAGTTGTGTAGCAGAACAGTATATAACCAAAATTAACCTAAAAAATATTTATAATTTACATGTCATCAACGGGATTCAAACTCGTGTAGTCAAGGGTTCAGAACACGTATCAAATCAACCTATCTATCTGCGCTATTCATGACTTCAGATGAAAGGGTTAGTTTTGATCATGTAAGATATAAATATATTTTTTGTTTAATTTTGGTTATATATTATTCTGCTGTTCTGCTACACAAATGTTAAAATCAATAACGTTTACAGTGACACTGACACCAAGAAATAAGTATCTTTATTTGTTATGGGCATGTTTTGTTCCTGTGAAAAAGTGACGAATCTGCCAATCTGCAAAAGTTAATAGCTTTCATCTGGAAAGAGACACCAGTTAAGACGGTCACCAGTTAAACACCGGCTTCGTTCATCAGTTTACTTTTAAGAGTCCTCAAGCTGATGTTTACACCGTGTAGACTTGACATTATGTCCATGAATACAGCATACGAGTGGCCCTCGATAACACATTGAACCCATTGATGCAGTATGTCTGCTGTTTACGTCTGGTCCGTGTCTTTTAGAAACTCCAAACACCGACCACACGTAAAGCAAAACCGCGTCAAGCTGCTCATGTGTTTGCCACAAAACATCCCTCAGCCGCAGTCCATGTTCGGTCACCATAAACTTTATTTACACCATTTACTCCACAACACAAATTTACCGCGCTCGCCACCAGCGCCGACAATAACAATGCCCTTCGCTGCGTCACTTCCGGTGTTTGGTACATTCCCTTTCCGTACGGAATCTGACTTTGTAAATTTGTTTCGGGACTTGTAAAAGTGTTTTGCGTTTTGTTAATATGTTTTCTAAAATGTAAACTTGTTTTGTCCTTTGTAAAATCGTTTTTCCTATGTAATTGTGTCTTATGATCATTAAAAATGTTTTCCAAAATGTAAATTTGTCTCGAGCTTTGTAAAAGTGTTTCACACTTTGTAAAGTTGTTTTGCACGTCCCGGCCACCGTACCCAGGACAGAAAAGACGTAAAAAAAAACTATATTCAAGTATACAGATATCTGTTTTTCAAAATTCCATGACTTTTCCAGGTTTTCCATGACCGTATGAACCCTGTAATTAGGACCTGAACAGAACTTGTTAATTGCAGGCAGGGTTGCAACTGAAATCTGCAGGAAGGTAGATCTCCAGGAACAAAGCTGGACACCGCCCATTTTTGCGATTGTTTTAGAACTTCTTCTCAACTGTATAAATTAGCACCGGATCAAGACAGATAAACTCAGCTACTGTTCTGATCAGTCTTTTTGCATCTTTTGAGTCTTTATCATATTTGTTGTGTACTTCTAACATAGTTTGTAGGGACATCTGTCTTATCTGTCTTTTTTCTGTTTCTGCTGGCTTTTTTTTCTATGGTAAATGAAGATAGATACATTTTCCTGTATAAGTCATTTTCATACTTGATTTTCTTAGTTTTGTATCAAATATACAATTGTAAACTGATTTTAAGATAATTATTATTAGGCACTGTTTAGTCCTAATCAGTCATTATATGCCTTGTTTCTTTTAGTCTTTAAACTTTAATGTAATTCTGTTGAGTTTTGGTGTTTCATGACCCTTTAACATCTGTGGTCATGAAGTCATTTAAAAGACTGGTGCTAGCATATCTGAAGGACATCACTGGACCTTTGCTGGACCCCTTGCAGTTTGCCTACAGAGCACAGAGCACAAACACAGCCAGAGACAGGATCCATCCACCTCATGAACAGTTAAATAGTTTCCTATTGTGCAATAAACGTGCATTGTAACGCCTATTGTCTTAATCATAATAAAATCAGAGTATTGGTGTCCAATGTAAATGTACTCAGTGAAAGTGCCAGATGATGTCGCAATCTGTCAAAGTGCATTCCTCTTTTTTTTTTAAAGGGCCATGAAACACCAAAACACATTTTCTGAGCTGTTGACAGTCATATATGTGTCCCACACTGCTACAAACACTATTAGAACACATATAATTGACTAAAAAGTGAAAATTGGTTGTTTTTGCATTATTTCAAGCAAATTCGTTCTTCCAGTTTGAAACGAATTTTTGAGGCTGTCACGCCGCTGAGATCTATGCATGTACTCCAGTGTGCAGAGTGGACGTCTGTCCCAGCTAGTACATCGTGACGTCTCTGAGCGTGCGGCATTAAGTCATGACAAGGATGTTGTTCAACCCAATCAGCGTGCACTATTTCATTAATATGCATGATAGCTTCGAAGAATGTAGCTGTTACAGTTTTTAGACAGCAGAGCGACGCCAGGTTGACAAAACAAGTGGAAGAATAAGGATTGTTTGGAGACACAGGTCTTCAGTGTTGCGTTTATAAATGTGCTTCAACAAAGGTTTTGCTTTCATTTCCCCGCTATGAAAGCGCAGCTGGACTCATGGTGGATTACAGCGCACGCAACGCGCGACAGAAATGCGTTTGTAAGAAACATTTTTACCCGAGAGCTTTTTGCATCTGGAAATTGTGAAATCCGGATTTGCAGCTAGTCTCCTTTTAAAAAATACACGGCTCCAGTTGGTGTTCATTGTCCTGTCACCTGATTGGTAAGTGATCGATCAGTGGTGTTTGTTTGTTTATTAAGATGGCAGTTAGTTGGTTTCGTCAGCAATACTCTTTCAGTGTTTAAAGACAGACCTTAGTCAAATGATTAGAACTGTTGCTGAGTTTACAGTACATTAATATCACTACAGTATTATAGACTGAAAGATCCGTGTAAAGTGTAAACATCTTAATCAAACAATTACTGTCGTGTAGAATTTTTGCTGCATTTTGTGACAGAATAGTCTATACCAGGGATCACCAAACTTGTTCCTGGAGGTCCGGTGTCCTGCAGATTTTAGTTCCAACCCTAATCAAACACACCTGAACAAGCTAATCAAGTTCTCACTAGGTATACTTGAAACATCCAGGCAGGTGTTTTGAGATAAGTTGGAGCTAAACCCTGCAGGACACCAGACCTCAAGGACCGAGATTGGTGTTCCCTGGTCTATACACACAGGGCTTTCTGATGCTACCTACCGAGTGCATCTAGTTACCGAGAAATGCGGAGAATTTTTTTTCCTGAAATACGCCGTGCATTTCAAATACTCCATTAAATCTGCACTCCTTCAGCAGTTACTAACATTTAATATCTCATTTGTCACAGGGAACACTCAGGAAATGTTCGTGAATAAACGTGAAAGTGCCAGACTGCAGTTAAAGGCGACAAATTAATAATTTGGCAAATAATTGGATTACTGATGTCCATGTAAACACAGTCACTGTCTTACTCCCTGCGTATGTGTGTTTGTTAAAAAGTCAGCGCGTGCACAAATGGAAACTCCCATTTATATGCAAAACCTTCCCTCTTTCTCTCCCCTGACTATCCCACCTAAACAGAGCTGGACACACCCACTTTCCTGAGCTTTTCCAAACTAGAGGTGTGAAAACACCATGCTGAGACTGGGGGGTTTCGTGGCCCTTTATGTTTATTCCCTGTGAGCTTAAATGTGTCAATATGTTTCACTTGTTTTCCTCTTAAACACAACATTTGTAAAGTGTCTGCTTCACATTGCTGTGTCAGAATCTTTGCTTGTAAAATATAGCCATACTTAGCCATACATACGCTTAGTTTAAGCAAATTTGATGAACGCGATTATGCGTGGGGGTGAATCTGATCTTGATGTACCCTTGATGCTTCTTACGTCCTTGGTGCTGCTCCAGTGGCAGCCAAAATTACAAGTTTTAGTCTTTTAATTGTGATTAATTGTGATTAGCTCTCCAAAAGCAATGGAAGCCTCATTTGGAGCTACACATTCCGTTTTTGAGAAAAACAAGGCATTTCAGATGGGAAGGCAAAACTGTGCCAATGTCCAACTCCGGGCAACTACAATGGTTAGAAGAGTGTAGGCTAAATTAAAATGCTGTAGATTTGGTGATAATTTCAGTAAAATCGGAAAGTTGATTTATGTTACATAATTGACAATCTGTACAAACATGAAACAATGTATGGCTAGTGCATGATTTGTTAATAATTGTCAGTGGCTAGGGAAAGTATTGTATATGTGATCATGAGAAAATGTAAATACTTGCAGAGATTTATAGAAATAAAGTGTTGCATATTGATATTTATCCGTTTCCTACCTACAAATCATTGTTGACAACTATTGTGATAATCATTAACACGCGGGCGCGGTGCATGCGTGAGGGTTGGCAACCCAGATGTCTAATTGTTTTTTAAGAAAAACAATTAAAGTGTGATATTATATTTATTTTAAACTTAAAATAAAATACAAAAAAAACTATACATTTAAAAACTAGACAGTGGGCCAGTTTGTCTCGAGCACTATTACTACTAGTACATTGATATTAGTATACTTATTAGTTAAAATAGTTATACTTAATCTTTACTTAAATATACTTTTAAAAATTTGTGCATGTGCTGAATTTTATTTGTGTATTAGTTTAAAGTCCTGTTTGTTGTCATTTTCACTTTTTTTGTATGTTTGTGTGAATTTTGGATTGTAATTTTATGCAATATTATTCCATGAAAGTCAGTCCAATACATACATATGCAGACATACAAAGGTAATCAGACTATTTTGCATTATGCCTCATCTTTGTGTGGTTTCATCTGAGAAGTGTAAGGGGTGTAGTAAACAAAACACACACATGTACGTGAAGTCAAACGTTTAACAGACCAAGAACATTTTCACAGTATTTCCTACAGCCTAATAGTTTTTATTCTGGACAAAGTTTCGGGCTGTTTATTTCAGTCTGGCTGGAGTAAAAGCAGTTTATAGGCCTAATATAAATTAGCCCCTTAAGATTTCTTTATGTCTGCAGAATAAACAACTGTTGTCCAATGGCTTTCCTCATTTTTCTTTAACATAATTAATATATAGTTAACACTTTAAATTGAACTTTAGGCTGAACAGTATCTTGCAAAAAAAACCTAGTAAAATATTATGTAATATATATAATATAATATTGTCATCATGGCAAAGACTAGACAAATGAGTTAGTAGAAACTGTTGAAAACTAAATCAATACAGCATTTTTACATATTTGATGCAATACATTTTTTCTTTAAACTTCACAAGAGGGTTATTAATTTTGTCTTCAGTAGTATTTCCCTTTATACCTTCTAATGCCCTCTGAAATTACTATAGAAATGGACCACTTGCTTAATAAAATGGCAAATTCTAGGGACATTTCTAGCAAAACAAACAAACATTTGTCATGACCTGTCTATATATATGTCACTCAAAAGCATCTTGCTATAGTTACTTAATTCATAATGTAGCCAAATTAGATTTCTTGAAAGCTTTCTTGCTGTAAGCTGTTTATTTGTTGATTCTTTTAATGTTTACCACTGTTGAATATACAGATGTATATTTTAAATACAGTTCAACCTTTTAAGTAATGAGCTGTTTATCTTCTGTGATTCTGGCCACCTTTTTGATATTTCAATTGCATCCACTCCCACATTAAAAAATACTATAGTAACTTTTTTGAACCATATGCATATTATAAAAATAGCCTATTTAAATTCTATATGGTATCACAGCAACTATAACATAACCAAATACTGAAAACAACATGCTCAAAAACACTTTAATATTTACTATAAGTTATATTTCTTCTTGAGGTCATTCGTCTGCGATAAAAAATGCGACCACGATCTCCGCCACTGGTGACGTTTCCAGCCGTCAAAACAGCGAGATTCGGGAAGTGTCCGACTTCTGATGTATTTTTTGAGCCCTCCTCTTACTGCAGCCGCCTGCTGCCGTCTACACTGCAGTCAAGGCGAGGCGCACCTCAAACGAGCCTTTTTTGTATTCTGTAGGTTGACGCGACATCCTAGCCAGCCAAAATCCACGTGTGTTACGTAACCTCAACGTAATCATGATCAAATTTTTGTTGTTTGACGTAACCTCGTGCCGGTCGTGATTATGTTATGACATGTTATGACACGTAATGGATTAAAAGTTTAGTTAAAAGTTAGCAATACAAATAATTTATTTAATATTCTCTGGCCGGAAATGCAGTGGACATGCAGTACAACTAATTACAACTGATAAAGCAAAATTTCACTTCCAAACAACGTTGTTATTGCTGTCAGCTGACATTCTGACATTCAGAGAGTGGCTGTGTGGGACGCGGAAAAAAGGTGAAAGTGAACAGCAGACGGGGTAGGAGGGTGGTTGAGGAGGGGGATTGGTAAAATGAGGTGCCGGATCAGATTTCAGAGATGCCGGATTTGGATCCGGCGTGTTTTGGCACAAATTAAGCCCTGCATAGGCTATTTAGCTTGTTTATTAAAAGAAGTTGTGATCTGGCACTATATAGAAAAAAACATTAACTTGACTTTAAAGGGGGGCGGGGAGAGCCGTTGGGAGGGTGGGGCGCCCCCCTAATACTATGGTAGGGGAAACATTGATAGCTCTTGGATTCAAAAAGGTTGGTGACCCCTGCCTTTCAGTATTTGCGCAAGTAGAGTGTATACAAGGACAATGCAAACTTTCAAACAGAGTGGAAAATTCACGTGAGGTTTAAAAAAAAAAAAGCAAAAAAAAAACTCACTAGTAATGTACCATTAAACTAGAGTTTTGCAGTGCTCCGCATTTAAACATTAGACTTGTCATGAGCTGCATCCCAAATAACACACTATGCACTCATGCACTATGTACTTATTCACCTACACACTCAACAACATAGTATATGTATGTAGTGTCGTCCCAAATGGAACACTAATGGCTTTTTTACTAAGCGGAAGTTCAAACTGTTTCCCCAATGACGTTTGACGGTTGCCAGATAAGTGAAATAAATGACGAGAGTACCTAATAATACCTGCCAAGAGTATAACCGCATTCACTATCGAGAGGCGCTATAATCACTCTCACAGGAGAATTTTGCTTTCACATTCCAAAATAAATAAAGTTAAACATGTGAGCCGCGCCACGGTGGCGCGTGAGTAGCACGTTCGCCTCACAGCAAGAAGGTCGCTGGTTCGATCCCCGGTTGGGGCAGGACCCGGTTGGGCCAGTTGGCATTTCTGTGTGGAGTTTGCATGTTCTCCCCGTGGTTGCGTGGGTTTCCTCCGGGTGCTCCGGTTTCCCCCAAAGACATGCGGTACAGGTGAATTGGGTAAGCTAAATTGTCCATAGTGTATGTGTGTGAATGAGAATGTATGAATGTGTTTCCCAGAGATAGGTTGTGGCTGGAAGGGCATCCGCTGCGTAAAACAAATGCCGGATAAGTTGGCGGTTCATTCCGCTGTGGCGACCCCGGATTAATAAAGGGACTAAGCCGAAAAGAAAATGAATGAATGAATAAACATGTGAGCCCGATAGCTCCGCCCCTTCCGTTACACGCGCAAAGCTGCGGTTGTTGAGTGCATGAAGTGTCCATCATTCCACAGTTCATTTTACCGGTGGAATGATTGCATCATCCGGTTAATTAAAGTGCACTTATTATTTTTAGAGTTTTCAGTGTAAACGCACTACTTACACTATTTATACTACAAAATGGCTTAGAATAGTGCACAAGTATGCGATTTGGGACGCACCTATGGAATAAATTACACTAATTTATCTTATATTACAGTGCATAAGCAGTATCCTGGTATAATTCACCAACCTGTCTCTCTCTAAACTATTTCAACAGGTCTGGAAGTTTGTCGGCAAGATGCTTCACCAAGTTCGATGTGTTTGCACTCTTTGATTGTGTTACTTTAAAGCATGTCTTGCACAAGACAGGCTTTGTGATGTACGTGGGCTTGCCCTGTCTATCAGCAACATATGTGAAGTACTGCCATATTTCACTTCTTGCGTCAAATTATTAAGGTCACCTATATATATATATATATATAT
>CAIGQQ010023257.1:0-19815 GCA_903798035.1 Danio albolineatus
GCATCAGAAAAAAAGTTCTAGGGTCACAGCTGAACAAACAGCTGAATATTTGCCTCACAGACATGAGACATATCTGTACAGCACCTGCATAAAGGCTGGAATGTGCACCTTTCCCATGGTGTGCTGTTGGGTCATTTCCATCCATTCTGGGGTGATTTTGAGGCTTAATTTGGCCAACACTTTCTCTGTGTTTCAGCAAACGGACTGATATTTAGGGACATCTTATTTAACATATTCCGGGAAAAAGCTTTGAAAAAAAAAAAAAACTCAATACACTCTGGGCAAATTTACTCCCTTTCCGTTAGATTCATGGCTGTTTTTCCTCCATTGACCTCTATTGTAACAATTTTTTTGATTGCAAAGCCATGACAGCATATAATCATGCAACTATGAGTGTTGGTGTTTTCTGTGAGTCAACATTGTTTAATTGGTCTCCACCCATGGGACGGCAAAAAGGAAATGGGGCAATATAAAGAAAGAGGAGGAGAGTTGAAGAGGGCAGCATTATGTGGTGTGTGTGTAAGAAAGAGAAGTTGACTGAACTGTTGCAGTGCGGGGAAACGAGTAGAGAAACCGGGTCGAGACGAGCAGTGTAAACTTAACGACTGGCTGTGATAAACAAAATAGCGAAAGTACGTATCAAAGCAACGGAGCAAAGACTGCTGTTTTGTTACTGAAGTGCTCCTGACGTCTGTGAACGAGTGCGTCACCAAAGCAGGGCTCGACAATAAGGACTGCCCGATGGCCCGGGGCCAGCGTGCGACACACCCGGGACAGTATACATGATGGTTACTGGCCCGATCGGGCCACTAAAGTGAAACTTTGCTGAGACTGTTTATCAGTTGCGTGCAAATACAGGGTGCTTTAACACCCAGACGTTTGTTTGGGGACCTGTCTCATTTGCCCAGTAAGCGCGGTTCGTCTAGCATTTGTGAATCCCGCAAAAGCACTCGGATTCGCGGCAAATCAATTGGTCCGAGATCGCCTGTGTTAGGATGGTTGTTGTAGTATGGAGTGTATTGTGTGTAACACGAGTTGTAGATGTTATCCCAGTGTGTGCAGCTGGAGAGTACTGATCAAATGTGTTAATAAACAAAGTTACGCGACTCTAACAGCGTTAACCGTCCATTCTATCTGGAATAGAGGATAGAATTAAACAGCCTAGATGAGGTGATCTCGGCTCGATTAAAACGACCGAGAGTGGATTGATTTTAGTGAGAAAACAAAACAATCCAACGAACTGACGAAGCAGACTATATCACAGCGTATTACGGTTGTGTAATAGCCATATGAAGAGGGAATTATGAGTAGGGTGGGATGCCATCATTCTTACCAGTAAATGTGCATTTCGTGTTGAATATGAAAGTGAAAGCATGCTGAAATATTACCGAGTGCTGTTTACCTGTTAGGAAAATTGAGCGAAATTACCATCTGATTGTTATTTCAGATTTTAATCTTATAATATTTTGTATCAGGCCTGTTGTTTTGTTCATTTCTGCACTGACACCTCGAAAGAAAATCAACTTTGATCTGCATCCTGATCTGACTGTAGTCTCGATGTTGTGCCGAGAAATAATTTTAAATTAAATCTATTTATTTATTTAAATATATATCTTCTATAAGGTAAGGGTGCCAATCATGAAACCCACCTCAGTCACAGCCATTTGTTGTCATAACTCTAATATTAATTTATATCAACTTAAGTTAATATGCACATTTCAGAAGGGGTGCATTTTACGGCAGGGTGCGTTTCTTAGCACAACACCGCTTCATCTGTTATTTCTCTCTATAATTTAAGTCTACAATGCATAATTCTAGCCAACATTTTTTAAACAGATTGATTAATTCAATAGAATAAATGAATGAATAAAAAGCGTATGTATACAATTATGTCTGGTTTTTGACACATTCATTAAAATATGTGGCTAAGAAACGGCTGTTAACTTCGTTTTTTTGGTGGGGCCAGTGAAAATTTTGGCAGGGCAAGTAAAAATCTGAACCACTGGCCCGATCGGGCCAGTAGAAAAAATCCTTAGCGTTGAACCCTGCAAAGACTTCAGTGCAGTGTGTCCTGAACAAAATCAACTAACTGATTTATCCTGCTGGCATGGAGTCAGCAGCAGACTCACTGGCTGGGTTTATTGACGCCCTCAAACTTCACATCCACACCTCGATATTGCCATTCCCCTTTCATTTCCCTGTTCACGCGGGTATTCTGGCATAATTTTTGGCAAATTATTGTTATAACAAAATAAATGAAGTAGCCTACCCCGTATAAAATAACAGTAGCAGACCTAACTTTATAGCTACAGCTCAGCAGAGTCAGCACAGGTATAAAAACAGGTGGTTTTATTCCTGATGAGAATATTTATTGTTGTCAGACTTCACTTTCACATAAATACACCTGAATGAATCAATCAAAACTCACAGCTAATCTGAACAGCCTGTGCGTGTAGCATCTCGTCAGATCATACGGAACTGTCAGTCAGTATCTGAGGTAAATCTTAAATAAGGCAAGACAAGACTGCCTGACTCTCTTGCATGTGTAGTTACAACAGCAACCCAACGTTCTCCTCAGAATATCCAACAAGCTTACTTTAATACGAAATTAAAGCCGTAACAAACATGAAGTACAATTGTGGTGCAGCGATGAGACGAATGCGTTGAGTGACTGGCAGGAGACATGGCTATGCAGGACCACGGTGTGTGTGTGTGTGTGTGTGTGTGTGTGTGTGTAAAATCGATTTCAGAGAGACAGAAAGCTTAAACCCAAAAGATTCATGGCTTTGGAACAAACATTCAAGGGCTGAAGCCTTCAAAACCCCAACAACCCCCCACGCCACCCCAGATCAGGAATAAACACCAACCTATTTGTTGTTCAGAGTCTTCATCTTTAATTTTGCAGGGTTCTGGATCACTCATGTTCTCGCTGTCCTTCAATAAACTCTTCACTGGAGCCTGATGGGAATATTCCAGTGTTTATAGCTGAACTGGAGGAGAAGGAGCGTCACTGGAGGAGGAGACAATTATTAATTTATTTAATTATTAAATTCAAAACACTATTAGTTTTGTTAACTTTGTAAAAAAAGTCATTTACATTATTGAAGGTGTTGCTGAGTATCTGTCTAATAAGCTAACTGATTTGAACTAAGATTTGTTAGATTTGTTAAATGTTCATTTTGATGGTACAGTGATTGTAATGCAAGTCTTGTTGAGTGTTCTTTCTTTGCAGAATAGCACTTGCATTAAATCTTTACTTGATTAAAATATTCTTAAACATACAAGTATATTTTTATATGGGGACATTAGTTTAGTTGTATTGTACCTTTGTAATTTGCAAAATAGTCTTTAAAAATCTACTTTAAAAAAGGAATTGGGATAAAAATCGTGAATTGGGATTTCCCCAGAAAAAATCGTGATATGATATTTTTTCCATATCGCCCACCCCTAACTGGTTATATTTATGGCAACACTTGTATTAAATATTCAATATATAATTGACAATCATAACGTTTCTGAAACATCATAAATAGCTTTTTTTAAAACACACAAATAACAGCAACACTGATAAAGTCTTATAAGCTCTTTCAGTCTGATCAATGATAAAAATTCCTCCAGAATACACATTACTAAACATTGCTTTAAAATATTTCCTGAATAAAAACATTTTCTAATATCATTTAAAAATATATTCTTATAAAATATGTTTTACCATCAAAATATTATGGTTAAGATAGATTTTTCTTCCCTGTTCAATAAATGGGTGTAAGTCTCGTGTGTGATCATGTCTCTAAATGCTTACATTTATCTGGTTTTGCCCAGATTTGGTAGCATTACATGAAAAAAGTAAATTTAAGACCTGCCTAAAAAAGGATTTAAGACCAACAACACAATATTTCAGTAAATTTAAGACTTTTTAAGGCCTAAAATTTGGATTTTTAGATTTAAGACTTTAAGACCCTGCAGAAACCCTGTAGATAACCCGCGAGTAATGCATTACAGAAGTGTTTACAGCGTAGCATCGAGCTAAAAACAAGAGAGTATATTAGCATTGAGCACATGTGTTAAAGCAGTTCAACCCGCAAGATAATAACAGCACATCTGCGAACGCTACAAAGGTCAGATATAATACACTTACTCTGAAAAGACGCACAACACCCGTAGCATAAGTGGAATTAAAGGAATTAAACAGCAAAACTCTGCACTCTCCGTCTCAGACTTCTTGTAGGATTAATGGCGGTTGCAGACCAACTTACAAGGTGCAATCCCGCCACCTTCTGGATAGGAGTGTGAAGCGCACAATGTAGAAAAAGCATAAAATCAAAAGATATATAAGAATGGAGGAGATGAGATTATCAGAAGGGAGAGACTAACAGGAAGGAGCGAGAAGAAAGAAAAATAAATAAATAAAAATAGATAAAGTGTTAATAATAGTAATAATTCAATACCTGAACAAATTTACAATTCTTTTATTTTGCTTAACTGTTCTTAAATTTTATTAATCAATTTTGTTTCTTTTAAGTAATTAATTAATTGCAGTATTATTTTAACTTGATTTGAACCGTTTCCTAATAAGGTCTGAAGTGACAGATTATTTATCCTGTATAAGTTTAAGACTTGTACGAATTGCCATCTCTGTTTCTCATATGCAACACATTCTGTGATTACATGTATATACGTTTAGCAT
This sequence comes from Danio albolineatus, assembly GCA_903798035.1. NCBI lineage: Eukaryota > Metazoa > Chordata > Actinopteri > Cypriniformes > Danionidae > Danio > Danio albolineatus. The sequence goes on from CAIGQQ010023257.1 coordinate 4,688, forward strand.
GTTTTAGAATAACAGGGGCAAGTCAGAATCACAAGTTGTAGCTGCAAATAACAGAACATAAATAATAATGACTTAGTCCTTTTGTTATACCCTAAACTGTCAATGTTTCCTGGGAGATACAACTCATAAAATCACTAAATCATAAATCAAATATTTAAAAAAATCTGTTATATGTTTTACTTACAGTAGGTCCAGATAATATATTTATAATCACATGAAATTATTTTTTGCTTGTAATTTTTCACTCCAGACTGTTTAAGGATTAGATATCTGGAATAGGAAGAACACAAAAACAAAAAAAGCATTATTTTTTCAAATAAATGTTCAAAAAAATCTAATGTTGTCTGAGTTTTTGTTTGTCAGGTTTGGCTAAATGGTCATTGGAACTTTAGAAAGAAGCATTTTTTCGATTATAATTTTGTTGTTTTCAAAATGCAACTTTATATATAATCAATACAACAACAAAAAGCACATCTCTGTATGAAAACCTATAACTAGACTACAGTTAATCGTTACACTATCCAAATATGTGTGTTTATTTTTTCTAATTAAATGAATCTAAATTAATTTGCAATTGGGCTTTTGTATATGTGAAATAGTATGGTGAGTGTATCAGTTGTTTGAATATTTAAACTCACTTTCTGATACATTAACTTAACTTTTATATTTACCTAAAAAACTAAAATAAAAGTATATTTATGAACAGAACATTTACTAATCTGTAAGAGTTGACTTCTAATCTATTATTTGGCCATGTATCTTTTATCCCCTCTACTGGACGCATCAGGAACAACAGGGGAGTAAAACTGTCTGGATCCAAGTCTGCAATAACCTAAAATGATACTTTTAGAAAGATCTTTACACACCGCTAATGTCAGCGATGGTCAGACACTAATGCAGCTCACACTAGTTAATCAACGTCATCGACCGTTTCTCGAACACATTCTTTTTTAGAACGCCACTGACAGCAACGCCACCGCGCCGCCATATTCAGCGCTGTAGAAGATAATAATAATAATAATAATAATAATAATAATAATAATAATAATATTAATTCTCTTAAGGATTTTGGTCCCTGTAACGGTATCTTTTGAGAATATAAAGAAGAGCAACTTTGACTCTCAGTTTGACTAACTTCTGTATGTTTGTATGTGTGCTGTAAACAGATTGAATAGAGGAGCTGCTGTTTTCTCGAATATAAAATATAATAACGCTTATATTTAATAACTGATTATAATTTCATGGTGTAAAAAACTCCAGTTACCTAGAAGAAAGCTCAAACGTGTCATGTATTTTATGGTATAAAGAGAGATGTATTATCAATAAATGTCTCCTTTATGCTGGAATCCTCTTTTTTCTTACAGTTTTATAACAGTTAACAAAAACAGTTTATAAAATGTAAAGAATCACACATTATTATAATAGTACAAATGATATACAATAATGAAGAATAAAGTAATACATTGTATTTGTTATTATTAATCAATAATAGCAATTTTTATAGTTTCTCTGTAACTCACTAATTCAAGGAAAACAGTATTCAAAAGTAAAATATGAACAAAAGCTTATACTTCTACAATAGCACTAACTCAAACAGTATCCTACTGTACAATGACACTGAAAAGACTAATGCAAAGTCTAGTGCTAAGTGTGCATCCTAAAACACTCCATCAAATCTGCTACAGCCTTTTGGAGTTGCTTAGAAATAGATGAGTGTGGCCTTAAGGTTATCATAATACTTTACTTTGATTTCACAGGCCATACTTTTAGATTAGGGGGGGAAAAAGTTCAAAAAAGTTCACTGATATGGCTAACTGTCATCAACATTCGTCAGTAACCCATAAATTAATATTGAAAAAATAGTAAAAATAGAGGGAAATTGATATTCCCGCCAGAATATCAGTTTCATGCCCAGAAACCTGTGACATTGACTGTGGTGGTACATTTCATGCTGTCCAATACTTGCAAAAACACTTATTTCAGTGGAGAACCCCTTCAAACATCACCAAGCCTACAGGATGAAGTCTTCAAGGGACAGCTCACCCAAAATTACAATTTTTTCATTATTTACTCACCTTTGACTTCTTCTAAAACTATTTTTGTTTTTTGGTCTGTTGAACAGAAAAGAAGATATTTTGAAGAATGTTGTAAACCTGTAACCATTGACTTCCACAGTATGAAAAACAAATGGACGTCAACAGTTACAGCTTTACAACATTCCTCAGAATATCATTAAATAAATAAGCATGTTGTTTCGGGTGCTGTACAGTGTAGCACTTTTGGCTACAGATGAACAACAGTAATACTTCATGCATTCATATGGATTATTTGATCAGTGTACATTTTCTCCCTCTCCGGCACACACACACACACACAAGTATTGTTTCAAAACACTATAGTAATTAGTAAAATATAGGGATTAATCTAAAACACTGTTTATGCTGTTACATATCCAAATAAATAAATTGAATTTAAAGAACATACAATCAATCAAACAGCACAGTGAGAAAAAACAAAAACAAAAAAAGACAGCAGTACAAACATTTCTTAACGCTAATAGATTTATTACAATAGCAGTGACAGAAATAGTCAAGTAACATCACAAGAAACAATGTGTTAATAAAAAAAACTACTAAACATGGACATATGTAAACATTTACTAATTGTTTTAATTTACTAATTGTCACTAAATGACACGTAATACCTAATAAAGTATTGATATGTTCTCATTCAACGCCATCACTTACTTCCACTGTTTTATAAAGACTAAGACAAGCAAGTATAATACATATGTAACATCTGTGTGTGTACCAGCTCATGTTGACACAGCAGGAAATGAAACAGCTGGCATAATGGTCAAATAACTTAAATTAACATCACCTAGTCGAAAGGAAATGGAAAATGATAAAGTAGTATGCTATCAAAGGTGGAAAGGAAAAGGGAAGACTTGTAATACATGAAGCCATTTACTTAACAAACAAAACAAGATTAGACAGAGTAAAGGACTGCACAGTTTTAGTGGAGAGGATCCCACTGTAATAACAGGACTAAGAACAGGACACATTAAACTCAACTGGACTCTTCACATTAAGGGTGAGCATTGTGTATGCGACATGATTATGTAAAATATGCCGAGTAAAGGAAACTAGTAGAACATGTGCTATTAATGTGTCCTTGGTATGAGTTTTGATCAGATGTGATTTTGAACTGTCTAAACTGCCTCTCAGACTGTCTTTGTTTCACCAGCAGGTCCTATTGTGCTGAAACTAGCCTTTTCCCACAATTTCAGTCCTGATAAAACTTGTTTATGGAACAATCGCTTTATTTTACATTGAATTAAGTCTTTATTTTATGAAAATTGGTTTAAAAATTATTTTGTTTTCTTCATTGGATTTGATGGATAGCCATGGTGACATTCTTAATAACAATAACTTCTGCTTCAAACACGGTTCTGCTTCTCACCCTAAAGAGTTTTACACAATTATTAATGCTACTCCTAAAAACATCATAGTATTGATCAGAGGTATTCTTTCACACTATTCTGTAATGTTTTCTCTTCCATCACTGTTTTTTGGCCACTTTAAGTTTTAGAGATCCAAAATGTAATAAGTTTTAAAGGAATATTCTTATTTATAGGCTTCATCCTAATCAGCTCAGACCTCATTTCATTTTTAAAGATTTTAATTCACAGGAATTAGAAAAAATAAGAACAAGTTACATTTCTTTTCCGATCCTCCCTGAAATGAAAGAGCTTCAGTTTAAAATGATTAATGATGTGTATCCATCAAAAGAACATTCTTAACAATATAAAGCTTAAACTATAACCTACACACACACCACTTGCAGACGGCACACAAGATAATCTATCAGTGCACATGAGCAGTACAATATGTATATAATAACAGATAGCTGAAGTGCTTCAGTAGTCTGTTGAATACTGGAATTAGCATGTAAGTTTCCCATACCCCGATTTATTTGTAGTAATGTGGGAGTTTTCAAGATGAAGATATCTGAGGTAAGAAACTCTGGTTATAGTGCATTAGGAATCATTTCATTGGTAAATCATGTGTTAGCTAATGCAGGACCAGCTGTGGACAATCATAAGCATGTGATCCACTCGAAGGTAAATGAACGTCACGTGAATGAACAGCCAAACTACATGAAAAAGCTGCCGTTTTGAATTTACCAGTGTTTGTGTGGACAAGGACTCAATTTCAAGAACTCTGCTCTCCATTGTGAAGCTTCAGGTGATTGTTGAGACTTCTTTTACGTTTAAAGTCCTTTCCACACTCACTGCATCTGAAATGATCCGCTCCTGAGTGAGTCTTCATGTGTCGCTTAATGTAGTCTTTGCGTGTGAAACTCTTTCCACACTGTTCACATGTGAACACTATGGCTCCAGTGTGACCATCCATGTGGTTCATGAGGCTAGCTTTGGTTGTAAAGCTCTTTCCACACTGAGCACATGCAAACGGCTTCTCTCCGGTGTGACTTATCATGTGGAGTTTGAGTATGTTTTTACATTTGACACTTTTACCACACTCTGTGCATGTGTAAGGTTTCTCTCCAGTGTGAGTTCTCATGTGGATTGTAAGGTTGCCATTTTGCTTAAAACTCTTTCCACACTGAGGGCAAGAGTAAGGCTTCTCCCCAGAGTGAATTCTCATGTGCGCTGCCAAGTTTCCTGATTGATAGAAGCTTTTTCCACACTGTTGGCATGTGTACGGCCTCTCCCCAGTGTGAACTCTCATGTGCACTTTAAAGCTTCCTGCATCATAGAAGTTTTTTCCACACTGTTGGCATGTGTACGGCCTCTCTCCAGTGTGAATTCTCATGTGGGTTTTAAAACCTGGTATGTAACCAAAACTCTTTCCACACTGTTCGCAGGTGTAAGGTTTCTCCCCTGTGTGAACTCTCATGTGAACGTCAAGGTTTGACTTTTGACTGAAACTCTTTCTACACTGTTTACAGCTGAAATTACACCTAGATTTGGATTTCCGAGGTCTTCTGCGTGATGAAGTCTTTTTAGTCAGTGTGGGTTTTTCATCATCAGTAGTTATTTCTTGGGGTTTCTCAAACTGCTGTTTCTCTTCTATTTCATTCAGTTGATGAGTCTCTTCTTTCAGCACCATCAGGTCTTAAAAAGAAAAAGTTAACTTTAGTATGAAGACACAAAGCGACAAGCATGAAAAGCATTAAAATGACCTCACCATTTACTCTCCATCATGAGATTTTAAACATTTCCTTTCTTCTGGAACACAAAGAAATCCAGCGTTTTTCCAAATTTCTACTTTTGTGTTCAAAAGGATCAAGAAACTCATAAAGGTTTAAAAACACACAAGGGAGAGTAAATGGTGAGGCTATTTTCATTTCTACATCAGCTATCCCTTTAAAGGGTTCCTATTATGAACCTTTTTTACAAGATGTAAAATAAGTCTTTGGTGTTCCCAGAATGTGTCTGAGGTTTCAGCTCAAATTTAGATCATATACCTCGCAGAATATTGAATTTTGGGGGTGAGAGGAAAACCAAGCTCTTTTTGTGCCTGTGGCTTTAAATGCAAATGATCAAATGCACTCGCTCTAGATCAGTGTTTCTCAACTGGTGGGTCGCGACCCAAACATTTTTAGTGGGTCGCGGAGTGTGTTTAAAACATAAATTTTTAACTTATTTTGCTTATACCGGACTTTTATTTTGAAATGCTCATACCAGACTTTTATTTTGAAATGATGATACCGGACTTTTATTTTGAAATGCATAATTGTACTTTGTAATATTTGTATAATTTGATACATTTTGTCCAATGAAATCAATAAAAAATGTTTATTTGTAAGTCTTGGTGATTTTCTTATGATTTATCTGTCACTACTTGTGTATGTTAACAAATAAATACAAATTAATTCATTATAATTCCTAAAACTAAAATATAGTTCCTAAAAATTTGGGTCGCGGCTTAATGACCATATAAAAATGTGGGTCCCATGGCCAAACCAGTTGAGAACCACTGCTCTAGATTACTCGTGCTGTGTCCCTCATGTGTGTCTTCCACTGGATTTAAACATTTGTAACTTACTTGGAAGACCTGATTGAGACAAATCCTGCATGTTTATAGCAAGTACGCATAATTCACGCTTTTGAGTTAGGATTATTTGTATATAGCTTATGCAAATGCTTAATGCCACGTTTGCTGTAAACTGGAGTGATGAGGAGATGGGAAGATGACATACTTTGCTACTTGTTTTCATTTATTTGTACTTTTGTCTTTGTTTTCTTGCCTTTGTGCATGTCCTGAGGCTCAGCTGAAGACCTACAGTACGTGGTGACATTTTATATACCCGTCAAGATGCAGTAATGCTATCTAAAAAGGTTTCCTGCTGTTTGTTGAATCAGGGACAGTGACAACGTAAATATACAAATAATAATGTTAACCCGAGGTTTGCCAATGTGAAACGTCTGTTAATGAACGCCCAGGACTATTTGTTAACCCCAGGTATAGCATGAGCAGTGTGGAACGTGAATACAGAGGGTTAACAATTTCAAGTGTAAAATATGCTGAATTTTTTACTCCTTAAGACAACCACATTGGCTTTTTCTACATTAAAATGTTAACATGTTATATTTTCAAACTACATAACATCACTGAATTGTACAATGTGGCTTTTTTTTTACAAACACATTCAAATGTTGCATTTCAAAGCACAACAAAAGCAGTGCATTGCTCAAGTAAGCTTCTTCTACATTCAGACACATTCATATGTTGTTATTATCTGCATTCATACATACATTATCATTTTAATAATTTGTAATAATTCGTCAAACGTATTTTTTGTTTACATTGCACTGAAAGCCACGCACAACTCTCACCACTACAGCGGGAGTTTATTTCTGCTGTGTGTGCTTAGAGGTCCGCTTGCGAGCCATGCGTGCACCGCTCCCAGTATGCGCACGTCCCCATCAATGAACTTGCATGCGGAATAGACATAATATGTGAATGGCCTGCTGCTTTAGTTAATCCAGCGTGTGTGCGTATTAGCCTCGATATAAGCTCGGAACTATAAAGTAGCACACAGTTACCTTTGTTTAGTTGCAGCCGTTTTGTTCTGTGCAACAGAAACACAGCATTGAGAAGCCTTTATGATTGATTAACCATAATGAATTTAAGCACAGTTAATAGTAGAATTGGCTAATCATTGCATCTCTTTTAACAATATCAGTGCATTGTACAGAAGGCCTTTTCTACAATCATATCCAAATGTTTTCGACTGCTCGCGCCACTCGCTTAATGTCAGGTGATTTACACTCTGAGCAGCCTTCAACTGCAGCTCGTGTTGTATTGAACAGACGCACGTCACTTCGTAACTATAGCGGCAGTTTTTCGACAATTAAATTTATTACATTTTCACTTGATTAAAAAATTCTTGAACATACATTGTAAGAGTATATGTTTATATGAGGACATTAGTTTGGTTGTATTGTACCTTTGTAATTTGCAAAATAGTCTTAAAAACCAACTTGAAAAAGAATCGGGATAAAAATCGTGAATCAGGATTTCCCCAGAAAAAAATTGTGATATGGTATTTTTTTTTATATCGCCCACCCCTAGTTTTAGCACTTCAGTTGCTTATTGGAGAAATGACCTGGAATGATAACCAGCTATATAATTACATAAATAATAAAATGAGAAAACATGGCTTTGCAACATCAAGCAGCATTAGGCATGGGCCAGTATAAGATTCTGACTGTATGATAACCTTGGATTTAAATATCAAAGTTTCCTGGTACTGTGATTACTGCTCTAAAATATATTCTTTTCAAATGTCTGGGTAAAAAGCTACACTTTTTTTAAATCTTTGCACACAATATATTTTCTTTTGAGATTTTTTTTTTATGTTTTGGAGCAGTAAACATGTCAGGCTGAATCATTCAAATGAATCATTGACTTCTGCTGTCTTCATTTGTTTCAAAAACACAGATTTCTTTACTATTTAAAACGGCATCTTTGGATACTGTAGGAACAGCATAGCAGAAAACTTTGGCGGTTTTAAAACCTAGACTTTTCCAAACCGTGGTATACCTTGAAAATGATTATCGTGCCAAGCCTAAGCAGCATAACACTGTTTTTAGGATCTAAAAATGGATCCTGTAAAGAATTCTCAAGCCAAAAAGATTCCAATGGCGGCGCCTGCTGGTACGTGAAGAATATGGTCAATACTGACAAACTTTACACTCAAATGTTTGCATATCATCAGCATGCTGTAATCCATTTCTGAAGCAGCAAAAGTCATTTTTAAACTACTTTGTTGACCAGTTTTAGTCAGTGCAATGCTAAACGTTATTGTTCCACTGTAATTTGTTTGTTTTGTCTCACGTCGTCCCACAACAACATCATATAGTTTAGAATACTGTACAATGTTTTATAACAATTAATTATTTTAGTGTCCATTTCATTCAGCATGTTTAATATTGGGGGCATCCACGTTTTTTGACATACTTTAAACCAGGGTTTCTGCAGGTTTCACCACGTTAAATTTAAGAGTTTAAGAGATTTTTAAGGCCATTATGACTGAAATTTTAAAAGGCTGACGAATTTTTCAAATAGCCCAGATAGAAAAGGTTTTTATTTGCCCTTTCAAAATAATAATAAAATACTGTGTAAAAACAAACAATATCTACTTGTGTCCTTTATTCCAACATAAACTTTCTTTAAAAAAATTAAAGACAAATGAACAAATGTTTTAAAAGTTTTAAAAACTATAATAAACTAAATCTATGCACAACAATCTGTCCAGGTCGATGTTCTCAGCAGTAAATACATGGAGCACATTTAAACAAATGTTACTGTGAAGAAAATAATTAAACCATTATGATAAATAGAGTTAAAATTACCTTTTTAAATAAAAATTTCAAGTTTTATTAAGATGATTGTTGGTGATTGTATGGGTTTTGGCCAGATTGGGTTAGGGTTAAAACATGAACAAAGGAAAATTAAGACTTTAAAAAAAGATTTAACGACACAATATTTCAGTAAATTTAAGACTTTTTAGGACCCCACGGAAACCCAGTTTAAACACAATAGCCCTGGTAATTAGTTTTAATAATAATGATGTAATTCTAACTCAGATACTATCTGTGAGAACTAGTAACAACTACTAGAAGCAAGTTTAAACCCATAAAGAAGTTGATAAAAAAAAAGGAATTTTGATCAATGTGACATGAAAAGTACTAAGCCAACACTATCACCGTAATAGCAGATATCTTCTGTGAGAATACTGTAGGTCAAATATCCTCAGCTCAGTTCAACTTTAATTTATTGTTTTTTTTTATTTATTATTAAGCCAGTGCTAAAGGACACTTTACAAACAGTAGGAGAACAAACAAAGCAATAACTTTAAGAAGGCAGAGAAAATGGGAGACTAGTAATACATAAAAATAAGGCAGCGGCTATTTGCACTAAGTGCAAATAGCAAGAGATGCTATTTACACTAAGTGCAAATAGCAAGAGATGCTATTTACACTAAGTGCAAATAGCAAAAGATGCTATTTACACTAAGTGCAAATAGCAAAAGATGCTATTTACACTTAGTGCAAATAGCAAGAGATGCTATTTACACTAAGTACAAATAGCAAAAGATGCTATTTACACTAAATGCAAATAAGAGATGCTATTTACACTAAATGCAAATATCAGGTGCTATTTACACTAAATGCAAATAGCAAGAGATGCAATTTACACTGAGTTCAAATAGCATCAGATGCTATTTACACAATATAGCAACAAATGGTATGGTAGATGCTATTTGCACTCAGTGCTTATAGAATATATATGCCATTTACACTTTGTGTTTATAGAAGGTAGACACTATTGCAGTGTTACTAAAAGTATGATGCTATTTACACTAAAAAAATTAAGCATACAGTTTATTTAGCAACTTTTAGTGTAAACAATTTTAATAATTGGTTGTCAATTACAGTTAAAAGATGGCATTTACACTAATAAACAGTAAATACTGTTTACAGTACACTTAAGTGTTAATAGATGGTAGATGCTATTTACTTAAGTAATAGCAGTATATGCCATTTAAATGTTAGCAGAAGTTAAATGTTTGATGTTTATACTGTTTTAATAAAATATATTTGCACTAAGAGCTGAAAGAAGGTACACCTAAATGTTGCACTTCATCTATGAACAAACAAAATATACTAATCAGTGAAAAAAGTGCAGGATCAATTACTGTAGGATAATTTTCAATCCTTGAAGACATCTATAGATATAACAATATTAGGATTATGTGATTTGTTCTAAAATGTATAGAAACATTATAAAAAACAAACATGACACATTTTAAAATAAACACAATTTATTTATTTTTTTGTCATTCTTGTCATGAAAAGCATCATCGTCTGCTGCAAGGCCTCTCCATTCTGGAAAACAATAAAAAACAAACAAAAACAATAATAAACATATGAATGACTAACTTGCAGCTGTCTCTACAAATTAAGCTAAAACATTAACATGAAAAACTCACTTCAGCACTTTGCAATCTTCCAGTAAGTTTGTGTTTAATGTATTTTAACACATCTAAGTCTTTCTGCTTGGTGAATTTATTTATTTTCTTCTGCTACAAGCGCTCTGCATTCTGGGAAAAACAATGGATTTATTTGTTAATTAGTTGTCTCTACATATTATGTTGCATTAAAACTACCAACAACATTGTAACATGTTCCTGCTCCTGTTTCAGTGGAGAGCTAGGAATTTCCAACAACACAAAAAACAGTGATCTTTGATGACAAGATGAAGGCTTGCCTAATGATGTGATAAGTTGAAAAATGTTTGTACACTAGTACTACAATAGATTGTACAACAGCAAAAGTGGAACGTTACTTTACCAAGAAAATGGTCAAAATATAATATCAAGTTGTATAATATAAAGTATATAATAAAGTTCTCATCAATTTACAGGTGCATCTCAATGAATTACAATGTCATCAAAAAAGTTGTAATTTCAGTTATTCAATTAAAGAAGTAAAACTCATAAATAGATTCATTACACAGACTGATGTATTTGGTTACTTCTTTATATTTTGATGATTGTGGCTTTCACTACTGAAGCTAATGAAATCTCAGAAAACTAATATTACTTAAAACCATCAAAAGAAAAATGATTTAACATAGAAATCATTATGAATCATATGCATTATGAATATGTACAGCACTCAATACTTGTTCAGGACTATTTTGCTTGAATTACTCCAGCAATGTGACAGTTGGTGGCACTGCTGATGAAGCCCAGGTTTCGCTAATAGTGGCCTTCAGCTCTTCTGTGTTGTTGAATTTGGTGTCTCATATCTTTCTCTTCACGATGCACAACAGTTTCTTTCATAAGAGTTTTTGGTCGGGGGAGATTGCTGGCCAATCACATACAGGGACACCATGGGCCTTAAAACACATACTTATTGCAGTGTGAACAGGTGCCAAGTCCTGCTGGAAAATCAAATTAGCATCTTCATAAAGGTTTGAATTTTCCAGCAGGACTTGGACATCTGTCCACACTGCGAAAAGTACTAATACCTGGTTTAAGGACCATGCTATGCCTGTATTTGATTGGCCAGAAAACTCACCTGACCTAAGACTCATATAATCTATAGTTAACAGAAAGATGTGAGACACCAGACCCAACAACACAGAAGAGCTGAAGGTTCTTAGAGCAACCTGGGATTCATAAGACCTCAGCAGTGCCATAAACAGACTTCATGTCATGTCACATTACTGAAGTAAATCATAAAAACAAGAACTGATTGCTGTACTTGTTCATACCTTTCAGTAGTCCAACATTTGTGTTACAAATCCTTTTTTTATTGGTCTTAAGTAATATTAAAATGTTCTGAGAGACTGATTTGAGTTTTCATTAGCTGTAAGCCACAATTATCAAAATTAAAAGAAATAAACACTTGAAATAAATCAGTCTGTGTGCAATGAATCTTTATAATAAATGAGTTTCACTTTTTTTAATTGAATTACTTTTTTTTAATTAAAGTAATCATCTTTTCGATGTCATTATAATATATTGAGATGCACCTGTATATTATCTGTGATCACATTTTCTAAAGAGATGTCTAGACATGCAGTGTAGAGTACCATTACAACTAGACTAACACTAGAAATGTCTACAGAACACCTGAAGTATAGAGACAAGTGACATTTTATGTTTATGTGAAAATTTTTAAAAAAATGCAGTTTACCTAGTTAATTAGTTAATTTACTCACTCTCAGACCATCCGAGGTGTAGGTGATTAATTTGGCTTTGACCATCAATTTGTGTCATATGAATCCCCAAGAACCACTGGTAAAAATATGTTTTACTGTCCCACTGGAGTACAAGGTAACCTACAGCTTGTGGCCTGAGGATGAGTAAATAACAGCACATTTGCATTGTTGGATGAACTGTCCATTTCATCTGAGATGAGCCAAAACAGCTACACACCTTGGATTTAATTTTAAAGTAAAATATTAATTAATTCATTCTCTTTTCGGCTTTGTCCCTTTATTAATCAGAGGTCGCCACAGCGGAATAAACCGCCAACTTATCCAGCACATGTTTTACACAGTGCATGCCCCTTACAGCAACAGCCACACTTTTGCACACACTTACATACACTACGGCCAATTTCGCTTACCTAATTCAACTAAAGCGCATGTCTTTGGACTGTGGGGGAAACCGGAGCACCTGGAGGAAACCCACGCCAACACGGGGAGAACATGCAAATTCCACACAGATATGCCAACTGACCCAGCCGAGGCTCGAACCAGCAACCTTCTTGCTGTGAGGTGAATGTGTTACCCACTGTGCTGACCTAAAATAAAAAAAAATAATAAGAAGTTTAATTCTGCATGGTATCATCAATTATTTGGCAATTATTATACAAACTGTACATTTATTTTCCATAAATGATTAAAAAAGAAAACTAATGTACTGCATACATGTCATATGTCATGTTCACATCGGACAACAAATAAAGCAAGAAAGGAGCTGCAAACGGTCTTAAGCCTGATTGAAAACCCAGATGCCTAACCAATATACACTACAAAATCTTGAACACAGTATAGCATATAATACATACCACCAATGGAACCGGTGACTGAACCTGCACACTTGTAGTAAAGTCCATTGGAAAACCTGAAATTGCACCTGTGAAATAAAGTTATTTTAAAAAAAAAATTGTATATCCAAAGTGATTATAGATGGAAAAGAGAGAAAAAAAACATTATAATATATTTGCCTTATCATATATCCATGTTTTATAGTCTCTTTTCCTCCAAAACAAACACTTTAGTCTCTGATTTTGAGGCCAGGATGTGCAGATAGCATGAACAACCTAAACAAAAAGAAACAAGGTCAATAGTTATTACAGTACAATCAGTACACATTTTTATTCAATATATGAAATTGTTAACTTAATATTGAATAAAAAGTGGTACAGATATTAAATTAAAATCACCCAGTAGGTGGCGGTATGACACTATCTTAAAGCATTATGGATCAGTAAATAATTAATGATGAAATTAATTATGCAATTATAGATGACTTTCTTACCAGGTAACATAAAAAGATTTAATAAACATTTGTTTTACTCATACTGGAACATTTACAAATAATAGGTAATATAAATATATATGCATAGCAGCATCAAAGTAATAAATAAATTAATTATTGAGGAAATAATCTGAATTAATAAGTGAAAAGGTTGAAAATATATACTTTAACTGATAAAAAATAGTTTACTCATATTACAAATAACTTAAACAATATTTTTTAAACTCAGAAATCAGTTCGGTATTAAAAAAAGAAATTTTTGGACACGTCCAATAATTTAATAGTCTTATAATCACAATATGCAATGTTTATATTTTAAGTTGTAAAATTTCCTAAGTATTCCATTCATTCAAAGGTAAACTGGAACTAACAACTGATACTTAACAGTATATTCTTCATTTCCTGAAAAACAATTAAACATTAACACCAGTTACTACCATTGGTAGAGAAAAATATCATTTTAGTTCAGTTTTTTCCTTAAATATCCAAAATATAAAAAGATGCAAGTTATACCTGACACTAATATGATCACGTTAACTTTGGTTTTATGAAATCTCTCATACTGTTCCTGTTTTAAATGTGTACAAATGCTGAAATTTAGAGGCACTTACTAAATGTGTAAATATCAAAACTCCAACCTCAAGCCAAATTTATGCACATTGATTGAAGTGTGTGTAAAAAATATAAATAAATATATAAATAAAATAAAAAAAAACAGCATTTGCTGGTAAAGCATGTTTAAATGCTGTTCTCAAAACGAGCAAACCTGTATGAACATCTACATCACCAGCAAACTTATAAAATTAATTAAATTTTGCTCGAAAATCATCACATGCCCCAAACTTAGAATAGGAAGGATGGCAGCAGTGGAGATTAGAAAAATGCACTTGAGAAATCAATTTTACGTTACATACAATATTGTGTGTTCGTAAGTAATACAGGTAGAACACATTGTGTTACATAAATAGCTTTTTCGATGGTATAACGCAGCGATATGCCAATTCCGTAATGCAAATCATGATTCTTTTCATCCCTATTATTAGCATAATGTTACAAAACAAGACACACCATTCTACATGATGTGGAAATAACCAACTAAACACATAATACCACTTGTAACATCCATGGCTGTTAAAAAGCATAGGATAGAACTTGCAATAAAGTTAAAAACAGAACTTACCACGAAATTAGCAGGTTAAAGCGTTCCTCCGCTCCGATTCACTTCACCGCATCCAACGTCTGATCGATCCCATGATTCCGCTCGCGCAAAATTCAAATATTCGCGCCGTAATTTGACCAGCATTTGACCCCGATTGAGGCACGTCGCGACAGCTTTGCCCTTAGATAAACCTACCGTGGGCGGAGTTAGTGTAAATAGCGTCTGCCAACAAGGCGGGCTATTTACACTTAGTGCAAATAGCCACTCCGTAAAAATAATGACAAAAGACACAGGAACAAGTAATGAAAGAAACTCATTCCTGTCTTTCAGTAAGTGCTGATGAGCGTTTAGGAGAACTAGGCAGCACACTCAGGGCTGC
>CAIGQQ010023258.1:0-12297 GCA_903798035.1 Danio albolineatus
ATATAAAATCAAACATCAACTCAAACAAGGTATGTTAAAACAGATTGGTGACATTTGCAACGTCGCCTTGCGATGTCAGGTTTGCAGTGTTATAAATGAGTTCATGCGTGAATTTGCAGCGTGATGCGCTGCAGCCGGTTAAATGATATATGCTGCTATTTGTTCAAGTAATATTTGGTTTATCCTCTGCCTATTTCAAGATAGAGAGATAAAACACTTTTAGTATAACTATTTCAATATTGTTTTGTCTTTAAAGTGATAATAAAACATATTAACGAGCCTGTTATCCATGCCAAATGTTAACTGATTTCCACAGTAAGAGCTTATTTATTTAACCAAAATCTGACAATAAACGTGGTCCTGGCGGGCCTTTTGTTTTAGAAGAAAGGGGGATATGTGCTGAATTCACCTCAAATGTTTCATTGTTCTTGTTGATAACTGAAAAAAATACACCAAATAGTCTATAAACATTTATCAGCAACCAAACGAAATTTGTTTCAAAAAGATGATTTTTCCAACAACAAAATGTTTTTTTTTTTTTTTAATATGTCTCACTCGCTCCTTTTCTTCAGCTTAGGTCTGCCTGTTCCGTATAACACTGCTATAAAAAAGAAACCCAATCAGGCCTAATATTTAAACTACATAAAAAGTAGCCTACATTTACAAGTGTAGGAAGGGAAAAGGAAGGGTATGGCTACAATGCCAGTGGAGGAGGGTCTTCAGTATCACTTACGTTTGTATGATTATGTTAAAGTCTTTTATTTATTTTATTTTTAGGCATTTAATATGCATTTTTTAAGAAGACCTGATGATTTAGGGAGATCAATTTTGTCTCAATAAAATAATATAAAAATTATTTAGCTGAGGTAGTATAAAAACCTGAAGACCCCTGGATATAAAGCCTGCTAGATCAGTGTACACTGCATGATTCTGCATGATGTGATTCTGCTAGGCATGGGCTGGTATAAGATTCTGACGGTATGATAACCTTGGATAAAAATATCACGGTATGACGGTATTGTGTTTACTGCTCTAAAATATATTCTTTTTCAAATGTCTGTTTAAAAATCAAAACCTTTTCCCACTTTGAACACAAAATATTTTCTTTTGAGAAACATTTTAAATATTTTGGGGCAGTAAACATGTCAGGCTAAATTACTCAAGTGAATCATTGACTTCTGCAGTCTTCATTTATTTTTAAAAACACAGATTTCTTTACAATTTACACCTTTAAAAAAAAAAGTAAATAAAAAAATCGTACACATACCTTAGGAACAGTATAGCAGAAAATTTTGGCGGTATAAAAACCTTGACTTTTCCATACTGCAGTATACCTTAAAACCGATTATGGCCCCATACCTAGATTATGCATGATCTTATTCTGCATCCCTAACCCAATACCTAAGCTAACGTAATATCTATTAATAAGGATCAAATTTGAAGTTTATTGAAGCAAAAGTCATAGATAATTGTTTGTTAATAGTGAGAAGTGAACCTTTTTATTGCTATTTAATCATTTGGTGAAATTGTACAAATACAGTATATTTATATATATACTGTATAAAATAATTGCAACATCAGATTTCTTTTTCTATATAGTATCTTTGGCTATTGCTCAAAATATAGTTTGCCAACATAAGACTGGTTTTGTGCGCTTTTATCCAAGTTATTGAGTTGAGTCAATTTTTTTTATTATAAAGCGAGATTACAAATCATTTTCAAAACAATAATTTCTTCTAGACTACAATAATACAATTAACATGATTTTATTAGTACTGTATGTGTAATGGGCAATAGAGTGTATTACATTCATTGAAATAACGTCATTGATCATAACATGTTACAAGGGTCAACATTAAGGGCTCTATCATACACCTGGCGCAATAAGGCGCAAGACGTGTTTGCTGCATGTGTTGCTATTTTCAGACCAGCGCGACTCTAATTTTCAGACTAAATTAATTCTCCAACACGTTGTTTAAATAGTAAATTTATTTGCGCAACTTTGTGGACTCATGGGTGTTCCGGTCTAGAAAAGAGGTGTGTTAAGGCGCATTGTTGGAGCGTTGCTATTTTGAGGAACTAAATTAGACTGTGCAATTGACCAGCTGAAAGCAGGTCTAAAGTCCAGCGCAGAGCTGGATGTGCCCCTCACTTGCACATTGCTTAATAAACCTACACACAGGGTGTACAACGATACGCAAATACCTTTACAAATGAAAAAGAATTAGATGATTAAAATGTCACAAAAAATTATTATTTTCTACATAAATATAAAAAACACTAACTTTATGCCTTCTTCACCTCGGGGGCTTTTTCAGTTCATTCACGACAACTTGCTTTTGTATAATGTTGTTATTATTATTATATTATTATTGATTATTTGCATATTTATATTTGTTTTATTAAAAACAAGCTTAGATTTGTCCACCTGTCAGGGTGTGGACCATATAGGGCAGTGGTTCCCAACCTTTTTCCTTGGGGCCCCCCCCATATACGTATACAAAAATTTGAGCCCCCCCAAACCATATGATGGTACAGTATGTACCGCGCGCACACACAAACACACACACAAATATATATATATAGATAGATATGTATGTGTGTGTGTATGTGTATTATTCATATATAATATGTATAGAAAATATAAATTAATCAGTTTCATATTTATTAAAATTAAGCTGCATGCAATTTTTACATCAATACACAGGAATTTATATTTTAATTTTTAAACAAATGTGTTACTGAAAGAAAGAATGATTTTTATAATTACATAGTTTAAAAAGTTTAGGTGCAGGTCCCCTTACTATCCAAAGGCTTTTGAATCCCCTCTCCTGAAAGTACTTTTTTGATAGTGAATCAGCTTGAAGTTCAGCGAGCTCATCTTCACAGCCAAAGTATTACACATCTTCAAGTTTGGATGTGAAAGGATCCATAACCCACAGCTCCTTGGATAATTTGTCAACATCCGAGAAGCGGGACTTTAATTCCGCCTGTAGTGACGTCATGTGACGACAAAACTCAGGGGTGCTCAACCCTGCTCCTGGAGATCGACCTTCCTGCTGAGTTCAGCTCCTACCCTGGTCAAACACACCTGAACCAATTAATTAGGACCTGAACAGCACTAGATAATTACAGGCAGGTGTGTTTGATATGGGTTGCGACTGAAATCTGCAGGACAGTCGATATCCAGGAGCAGGGTTGGTCACCCCTGCACAAAAGTGAGAAAGTGAAAGTAAAGAAGTTGAGGGAGGAGGCTCTTCTTTATCCCTGTGCTGCAGATGCTCTGTTTAACTGTGTTCTCGCTAGTGAAGCATTCAGTTTTTCCACTTACAAAGGTTCACATGTAAATATCAAATGCGTCATGGCGGGATGCAACGGACTCTTAATGGGAATGGGAGATGAAGCTCTGATTGGTTTATTCTTAAAACGCACCATTACTCATTAAGAGAATAAGCTCAACCCTGTTAGACCATGCACCAGAGTCTAGAGCATAGACAAACAACAACAGTGAAACACAGATAACAACAGAGACAGAGAGAATCTGCCGTTAATTAGTTTTATAAAATGAAAAGAGAAAATATATATTTAGCTTTTTTTAGATTTTTTTTTTACACTTTCTTATGTAAAATCCAAATTTGTTCTTTTAATCTTAAAAACAATGAAATAAATTATTTCAGTTATTTACTAAAAATTCAATTCTTTAATTTGCTTTTATTTAAATAATGCACTGTATATGTTATGATAAAATGTCAAACAAAATTGAAATTTAGGCTTGCAGTAGGTAGTGCTGTCGCCTCACTGCAAGAAGGTCGCTGGTTCGAGCCTCAGCTGGGTCAGTTGCCATTTCTGTGTGGAGTGTATCCACGTGGGTTTCCTCAAAACAAAATGCTGGAAAAGTTGGCGGTTCATTCCGCTGTGGCAACCCTGGATTAATAAAGGAACTAAGCCAAAAAGAAAATGAATGAATAAATATGAAAATATAAATTAATAATAGCAAATATAATAGGCAATAGTATGTGTGTGCTATGTCTAATAACTATAATTCGAGTAGGAATAATACTTATACACCACTGTGTCCATCATTGGCTAAAAGGAACATACAAAAGGTGTGGTGGAAATTAATTTCTATACATTATAAAGGTCTGTTCTTTTATTCCTCCATGGATGCACTGTTTACGTTAGACCAAGTGTGACCACTTTAACATCTGCTTATCACCAGACAAGATCTGGATACATACATGGTGATTTAACAAGCTATATCTTCAGGTGGTAGTTAAGACTGATATATTGACAGTCAAAGGTTAAATTTGTGCGTTGCTGTAACTGTGATTCATTCTGCATGTCATTCATGACCTTGTGAGCTTAGCAAACTGAGGAAGCCGGGCTTGCCGCGAGCCACGCTTAGGAGCATCGGTGGTTCAGTAATAGGATACTTTTTTTTTGTCCAGCAGCTTTGAGCTGGCTGTCAATTGGGTTTGTCAAGCAGACCTTTTGAGACAATGTCCAGCATTTTTTACAAGTGTTTACGCATCAAACTGTTTAGCGGTCTGTTTTTTTTTCTTTTTTACAAAACTCAAATCCTTAAAAATGCTGCTCGCTCAAGAGGGCTATGGACAATGACTTTATATAGCATGGTTTGGTAATGCGTAACGAATTGGACTTCAATATTTCAAGTCGAGACATTCACACATGCAGCGCTACCGCTGTATGTTTTTTTAATTTTCCCTCATATAAACCAGGGCTTCTCAAAGTCCGGACTCCGGTCCCCATCCAGGCCGTGAGGGTATTCCATACGGACCTATGAGAGTCTGAGTTCAAATCCCAGCAGGGCTTTATCCTCAGACAAGTAGAGTATATGTTTTAAATTTAACTTTTGCAGATATGAAACATTTTTGATGGCCGACAGAATACTTCTGAGCAAAACCCAAAGACTGAAATGCACGGCACAGGTAAGAGGCTTTTAAATGGCAGCTGCTTATCGCTCAACGGCATGTTTTATAGCGCACTGGAGTTCGGGCTTAGAAATTGAGGCACTCAAAGTAGAAACGCCACCTCTTTCAGCGCTATATAAAAGCAGCGTGCCAGCTGATTGGGGGTTTGGGGCTGTGGCTTAGTTGGTCAAAGCGCCTGTCTAGTAAACAGGAGATCCTGGGTTCAAATCCCAGCAGTGCCTAGTCTGCAGTGAGTGCTGCATTTATGGGCTTGAGAGTATCAAAAAGTGCTTTCCCTGCAACAGTGCTCTAGAGTGTTGTGACTCTGTGGGGCATTGGATAGCATGTTGGACATTTAGGCTTTGAACAGAGGCGTTTAGAGGTTGTGTGCTTGTAAGGGTCCATTTATTAGTCCGATGACGGAGCTAACAGTATGGGTGAAGGTAAATGCATGTAAGCCTTTTAGCACATGTGAAAAGAAATATTTATACTTATAAAAACGTATTTTGATTCGCCTTCATCTCCAAATTTAATCTGACTCCAATTTAATATAATTTAGATATTCATTCATCCAATTCAAGCCGATTACCTTATAGGTTATTCATTCATTTATTCATTTTCTTTTCGGCTTAGTCCCTTTATTAATCTGGGGTCACCACAGCGGATTGAACCGCCAATTTATCCAGCATTTGTTTTACGCAGCGGATGCCCTTCCAGCCACAACCCATCTCTGGGAAACTTATAGGTTATGATTTGGTCTAATTTAGATTGATTAGCCTAATAAATCCTT
The DNA here is from genome assembly GCA_903798035.1 of Danio albolineatus. Classification (NCBI taxonomy): domain Eukaryota; kingdom Metazoa; phylum Chordata; class Actinopteri; order Cypriniformes; family Danionidae; genus Danio; species Danio albolineatus. The sequence continues at coordinate 5,722 of CAIGQQ010023258.1, forward strand.
ATTTTCAAGTAATGGTTCATTGTTTACCCGAAGTCGCCTGGAGTCAGCATGCTGGCCAGATACATCTGCCCACGGACACATCCTCGCCGTTTCTGGTTCTTAGATAGAGGATATAACTGTAAACTAATTTCCTTTAGGTAATAATAGGCCGCCCCATGCTTGCTCATACATAAAGAAAGTTGGATTTAGTTACTAGATTATAACATACTGAAGGATTTGATTGTTAATCATTGATTATGTGATTGAAGCATTTAATTATTAATTAAATCATTTAACTATTAACTATTGATTATGTGTTTAACATTGTTTCTTTTACAGCTTGTTGAGTTAAAGCAGAGATCAGTTTTCTCTTGCTCTTTCTGCTCCAGTTTTACCTTGAAGAGAATGCGTATGTGTCTGCACATTCTGGTCCTGTTTTGGGAACATCGGCTGTCTGTTTTTTGACCTGTGCTTGCAGATGCGCACACATATTCCCATATTGTCACGTACATGTTCTTAAGATATCCTGGTCTTCACGTATGTCTGCTTGTCGCCTTTTATGGTAATATTTTTTGTATTAGATCCTCGCTATAGGCGGACCCCCAATGTGTGTATATAAAATTGCTCTTCCTCCCTTTGTGTCAGAATAAAAATCTACTGAACCACTCAGCTGATTTTTCCTTCTCATTCTTCCGAGCTCGGACGGTCTTTGATGCAGACACTCACTGGGGACCAGAAACTGTAGAGAAGGGACCCGAGAAACCAAATTGTGTTCCTACAGTCTTGGGGGCTCGTCCGGGATATATCTGGTCAGGTAAGAGAATTTTATTCATATTACCTGATTAGGTATATCCTGTTTTATCTGTAGAATTTTTTAGATTAGGGAGGTTATCCTACACAGGGATTGTGTAGATGTTGAGGTTATCCTACACAGGGATTGTGTAGATGGTTATCCTACACCTCGACAGTGTAAAAGATGGGTTATCCTGCATAGTTGTGTTCCTGTACCCGATTAAATTTGGGTTGCACATTGTGTAGAAGATCACACGGTAGCTGAACTGCTAGGTGTGGTAAAGCGCGCTTCTTTTTAGATATAGGGAAATAAAAAAAACAAATTCTCACCAGTGAGTTTTCTCATCATAGGCCAAACTTTTCCAAAGCCTGAGCCCAGTGAAACCCCTATAGATTGGATGAATAGATGTGGATGGGGATTTTACACTGAACCATACATCCCAAATTTAGCAGAATGGACTGAGGATCAGTCTCAGTGGCGAAATTTTCCCAGAGCGGGAACGTTTGATCCCAGTTATCTAAAATCTGCTCACAGCCTGACTTATGGTGGTATGGGAGACCCCAAATGGGATATGAAATATATGACAGAGTCCTATGACATATGGTATAAGTTGAGTTTAATTTGGAATGATAAAAAGAATATTTATGCTACTAAAGCCGTGTTAAAAACAGTTCCTAAGCCCCCGACAGATAAAGATAGGGAGAGAGAGGGTGTGAAATGTGGCTTTAACAGTCCTCCACCCCTCTACATGTTCCCTACTGCCCCTGCTGAACAGGGCCCCAGTAAGGCACCAGCTGAAAAACAGACATGCACCCCTTCAGCGCCAGTGAGCCCAGTCGCTCCAGTAGCGGAGAATTATCCCTCATTAAAACAATGGCAGAGGGACACTGAGTGTGCAAACAATAATTGTAGTAGACCTGAGGATGCAGGTCCAGACGAAGGGTCCGTAATTGACCCGCCAAAAAATATAGCTGCTGTTTGGGTGGCCAAAGTCAAGGGCATTGAAATCGTGCCTCCCTCACCCAGTGCGCTGAAGGATCTGATTTCTCTGCTTCCCGGTGTTGACAACCCCATAGCTTTTGTCGACATGTTAATTAGGAGTTCAAGTCATTGCCAAATAATTGGGGCGGATTACAGATTTGTATTACAAGCTAAAATGGGCAAAGATTATGATGATGCTGAAATTTCAGAAAAAAATCCCTGCATTAAGTCATGAGAATGATAAGGTTAAACATGAAAAAGAAACCAAAGTAGAGCCAGGTGCAGCTGAAGGAGATAGACCTGTCACTAAAACTAAAATGTTCGTTTCACTGCCCTAGAGGGACGAGCAGGACAAGCTACTTGCTGACTTTCGCACACAATTAACTAAATATTTGATGAAGAAAAGAACAGCCCAATTACGCCCCCATTGAATATGGTGGTGGAAGGGGACCCTTCCACCAGAATGACTCATCGCTTTGTAGTCATGCCCCAGTCTCCATTTAATCTTTTGGGAAGAGATTTAATGTCTAAATTGTGCATGTCTCTTTGCTTTGAAGGATCAAAACTTCTGGTTGACACCACTTCATCATTTTGTCCTACTGTTGTTTCTTTAAATGGCAGTTCAGTTTCACATAATGTGGCTATGATTCATTGCTCTGACTCTGCTCTGCACCCATGTCTCAGAGGCCTGCCCTCTGGTTTGCCGCCCACAAAGATGACGTGGGTCTGGTTTCGTGTGCACCATACGAAGCACAGTTGAAACATGGTGACACAGTATACAGAAAACAATACCCTTTGACAGAGGAAAAGGCCAAAGGGGTTGATGATGTCATTACTTCCCTGTTGAAACAAGGTGTTGTAGTGCCATGTCACATCCCCTATGAGACACCAGTAAACCCAGTAAAGAAGCCTGATGGCTCTTGGAGATTTACTCAGGATTTAAGGGCCATTAATGATGTTGTTCTCCCTGTTTCTCCTATCGTACCAGATGTTCCCACTGTTATGGCTTCCATCCCTGCCACGCACACACATTTCTCTGTTGTTGATTTGTGCTCTGCTTTTTTCAGCATACCAGTGGAAGCAGATACTCAGCCCCTGTTTGCCTTCACTCACAGAGGTCGCCAGTACACATGGACCAGATTACCACAAGGTTTCATCGACTCACCTGCTGTGTTCACTCAGGCTGTAAGGCAAAGTCTAGCTGATTTAGATTTGCCACAGGGCTCTTGTTTTCTTCAATATGCTGATGACCTACTGGTCACTGGTATTGATGAAGCCACCTGTCAGGATGCTACTGTACGTCTACTGACACGCCTGGCAGAGTGTGGGTTCAAAGTTTCTCGCACCAAATTACAGTTTTGTTTGACTACTGTTAATTATTTGGGCTATCTGGTTTCACAGGGTCAAAAACAACTAACAAAAGACAGAATATTGATTATTATTAACAATTTTGCTGGATGCCACTGGCCATGTGTGCATTCCTTCTGCTTGTGCACCTTTTCTCGTCCGCGAGTTTCACAGTGTTACACATCACGGTCGAAGAGGGGTACAGGATACAATGATGTCTTTTCTGTGTATACTTAACTTATCACATCATGTTAACAGCACATTAGACAAATGTTTAGTTTGTGCTCAAAATCATGTGACTAAACCACAGGCTAAACACCAACAGCTGCAGATGCCAGAAGGCCCATTTCAGCAATGGCAGGTAGATTTCACTCATCTTCCTAAGAGGGGACCACATAAATATCTTTTGGTGTTTGTAGATAGATTTTCAAAATGGGTTGAAGCATTCCCCTGTGCGAAGGAAGATGCAAAAACTGTGATTTTATATCTAACAAAAGATATTATTCCCAGACATGGTATACCATGTGGCATTGACTCTGACAAAGGCACCGCGTTCACAGCAAAAGTGATTCAAGGCCTTGCTAAAGAACTAGGCATTACGTGGCAATTGCACATACCATACCACCCGCAGTCATCAGGTGTAGTAGAAAGAACTAACAGAACAATCAAAGATAAATTGAGAAAAGCTATGCAGAGCATGGGACGCTCTGACTGGCCTGCGTTACTCCCAGTGGTGTTAGGGGACATAAGAATGTCCCCTCACAAGGCACTTCAGGGGCTGTCACCCTATGAAACAGTCATGGGTAGACCCCCTGGAGGAAAAAAGGATGTGCACTGGGTGATGGCTCGTGTGATGTTCATATTAGTGAGTACATGCAACAACTGATTGAGGTGTTAAACCAATACTGGGCTAAATTACATTCCTGTGCAGCACCAATGCCAGAGGATAAAACACATCCCTTCAAGGTTGGGGACAAAGTACTAATTAAACTATTTTCTAAGATGGGTGATGGTCTTTCTGATACCAAATATAGTGCACCCACTGAGGTTGTTGCTGTTACTCGAACTGCTGTATTAACTTCCTCTTTCCCACAGTGGATCCATGCAACCAGACTGAAGGAGGCTCCACCTAATGTTTAAAATTTTGTGTTCATATTTATATGTACAGTCATAATCTGTCTTGAGATTCTCTTTTCTTCGCAGAGGGGTACCCCACGTGATTGGAGTGCTGGCCAGCCATCGAATTCGAACAACGTCAGGAGGAAAAACTGCATAGTTGTTATCTGATAGCAGAGGAGCTGAACACGCAGCGCTGTTTATCAAATAGAAACTGTCAGTTCACATCATGAGCTGGAGGAGTGTGTCTGTTGCTGTGACTGGACTTATCATCCTATGTCTGGTGGTATTGACCTCACTGCCCGCCCTGCGTCATCAACATAGGCGATGGAGTGAGCATGGACATTTTGATTGGGAGGAAGAGCCGGGAAATGATCCTATCGGAGTGAATATGTGGTATAAATATGTGAAAATGTTGGTAAAATCATACAATATGTCGAATTGTTATGTTTGTTCAGTAATGCCTCACTCAGCCAAACAGAACACCCTATATGGTAAACCAATGAATAAAACTCAGTCTAAGTGTTTCGCCAGCTTTGCTGGATGTGGTTATCAGGACAGCAGAATTATAATAGATGATAGGTATGTCCTCAAAACAGGCCTTAAAGATAGAACCTGTGATTCACTGTTTTGGGTAAAATTTAATCATACCTCACAGGGAAAACCAATTGGACATAAGGTTTTCTTTAACCACACTGTAAGACATGTTGTTTGTTATAAGCAGATCATTGGCAATATCTATATGGGCAAAACTGACAACTGTGAGCAGATATGGGCTTATGGCGAAGGGGCGCCCTTGGATCTGTGGGGCCCCTCTAATGGCACCTATGTTGTTCAGGGTGGGTGGTGGTTATGTGGAAAAACAGCCTACATGTCACTACCTGCAAACTGGACTGGTCAATGTGCCCCGATACATGTTACTGACCATACGTTCATCATGACCGCCGTTCCAGGCAATGGAACGAGGAGACGACGAAGTGTGCCCACTTTTGTGCCTCATGACCCCATATGGGGTGAGGACGTTCCTGCTGAGTTCAAATTATGGTCTGCTAATAACAAAATTCTATTGTCTCTATTTCCTCAGATAGGTGTGGGAAAGGTTATGCTAAGGCTCGAGACATTGGATTACAGGTTGGGTTTGTTTATTAATGCATCTCACATTATAGATACGGCCCAAAATAAAGAAATCTCTAACATTAGAACTATGGTAATGCAGAACAGGATGGCACTCGACCTTTTGACCGCCTCTGGTGGAGGTGTGTGTGTATTGCTAAACACAACATGTTGTACTTATGTATCAGATGATGTCAATAGTAATGCTGTAAGAGATGCCCTAGGTACCCTGACTAAATTAAAGGACACGATGACAGCTGACTATCGCCCCGATCATAGTGGTGGATGGAATATTTTTCACAATCTTTTTGGCTGGGTGACGCCCTTTATTTCAATGATAGTTCCTATTCTTGTTGTCGCACTTCTGATTTTCTGTTGCGGCCCATGTCTTGTACAATGCGTAATGAATCGTGTTTATGCAACCATTGAGAGTATGACTGGTCATGGGTGTGAGCGAATGCTTATGCGTTAGGCTTTTTTAAAGCCTAAAAGAGGGGATTGAAGGATTTAATTGTTAATCATTGATTATGTGATTGAAGCATTTAATTATTAATTAAATCATTTAACTATTAACTATTGATTATGTGTTTAACATTGTTTCTTCCACAGCTTGTTAAGTTAAAGAAGAGATCAGTTTTCTCTTCTCTGTCTGCTGCAGTTTTACCTTGAAGAGAATGCGTATGTGTCTGCACATTCTGGTCCTGTTTTGGGAACATCGGCTGTCTGTTTTTGACCTGTGCTGGCAGATGCGCACACATATTTCCATATTGTCACGTACATGTTCTTAAGATATCCTGGTCTTCACGTATGTCTGCTTGTCGCCTTTTATGGTACTATTCTGTGTTTAAGGGCCCCATTATAGGCGGACCCCTGCTGTGTGTATATAAGATTGCTCTTCCTCCCTTTATGTTAGAGAATAAAATCTACTGAACTACACTCAGCTGATTTTCCTCTCATTCTTCCAAGCGCTTGGACGATCTTCGGTCTTTGATGCAGACACTCACTGGTGACCAGAAACTGTAGAGAAGGGACCCGAGAAACCAAATTGTTCCTACACCCCTATTTTCACATCCCAATGTTGACAGGTACGCAATTGGGCTTTTGTATATCTAAAATAGTATGGTGAGTGTATCAGTTGTTTGTATATTTAAACTCACTCTCTGATACATTAACTTAGCTTTGATTTTTAACTGAAAAAATTTATATATATATATATATATATATATATATATATATATATATATATA
>CAIGQQ010023258.1:13467-25078 GCA_903798035.1 Danio albolineatus
TATATATATATATATATATATATATATATATATATATATATGTGTGTATATATGTATGTGTGTATTTATGTGTGTATATATATGTGTGTGTGTGTATATATGTATACACACACACACAACCACTATTGTGAACATTTAAAGCTGTACTAAGGATGTTTTGGAATATTGATTCAATGAAAGTTTGCAGTGTATTATAATATCACACAAGTTCCTCAGTGTCTTCTAGCTAATCTGGTTTATTTGTTTTGTTACGAATGGCACAATGCATTTGATTTTAATGGATATTACTGCATTTTGTAAGAACGCAATTTGAGAAATGGTGACTGCCGTTCTTGTTTGAGAGCAAAAATATCTCTTTGATCAAAAAAATAAAGAGCGTTGAAAATATTGGGTTTGCTTTATTTTTCTGAATATTAAGATACATGAAAAAAAAATTGGATTAAAGTTAATTTTAATATGTAGCAATTAAACTATTAAATTGATCTGGTTGCACAATTAATTTGAGTAAATTCTACTCAAAATAGTTTAGCTAGAATTATTAATATAATTAATCTGAAATTACTGAAAGAGATTAATAAATTCAACGTATAAAATATAATTAAATTCAACGTATAAAATATAATTAAATTCAACGTATAAAATATAAGTAAATTAATTGTATAAAATATAAGTAAGCTCAACGTATAAAATATAATTAAATACAGCGTATAAAATATAATTAAATGCAACATATAAAATATAATTAAATGCAACGTATAAAATATAATTAAATGCAGCGTATAAAATATAATTAAATGCAACGTATAAAATATAATTAAATGCAAAGTATAAAATATAATTAAACATCTGGATTTAGATAAATTTATTTCGTGCAACCCCTTGACGTAATAAAATTGAGCAAATTCAACATAACATTTTTTTCAGTGCATTTACACTTTGTGTTTATAGAAGGTAGACACTATTGCAGTGTTACTTAAAGTATGATGCTATTTACACTAAAAAAATTAAGCATACAGTTTATTTAGTAAGTCTTAGTGTAAACTATTTTAACTATTGGTTGTCAATTACAGTTAAAAGAGGGTATTTACACTAATAAACAGTAAATGCTGTTTACAGTACACTTAAGTGTTAATAGATAGATGCTATTTACACTAAGTATTAGCAGTATATGCCATTTAAACAAAATGTTAGCAGAAGTTAAATGTTTAATATTTATACTGTATTAATAAAAGGGATATATTTGCTCTATGTGCTGAAAGAAGGTACACCTAAATGTTGCACTACATCTATGAACAAACAAAATATACTAATCAGTGAAAAAAGTGCAGGATTAATTACTGTAGGATAATTTTCAATCCTTGAAGACATCTATAGATACAACAATGTTAGGATTATATGATTTGTTCTAAAATGTATAGAATCATTATAAATTATAGAAACAAACACGACACATTTTAAAATAAACACAATTTATTTATTTTTTTTGTCATTCTTGTCATGAAAAGCATCATCGTCTGCTGCAAGGCCTCTCCATTCTGGAAAACAATCAAAAAACAATAATAAACATATGAATGGCTCACTTGTAGCAGTCTCTACAAATTAGGCTAAAACAACATTAACATGAAAAACTCACTTATGCACTTTGCAATCCTCCAGTAAGTTTGTGTTTAATGTATTTTAACACATCTATGTCTTTCTGCTTGGTGAATTGATTTATTTTGTTCTGTTACAAGCGCTCTGCATTCTGGGAAAAACAATGGATTTATTTGTTAATTAGTTGTCGCTACATATTATGTTGCATTAAAACTACCAACAACATTGTAACATGTTGCTGCTCCTGTTTCAGTGGAGAGCTAGGAATTTCCAACAACACGAAAAGCAGTGATCTTTGATGACAAGATGAAGGCTTGCCTAATGATGTGATAAGCTGAAAAATGTTTGTACACTAGTACTACAAAAGATTGTACAACAGCAAAAGTGGAACGTTACTTTAACAAGAAAATGTTCAAAATATAATATCAAGTTGTATAATATAATTAAATTCAATTTCAATTCACCCTTATTTGTATAGTGCTTTTACAATGTAGATTGTGCCAAAGCAGCTTCACATAAAAGGTTATGGTAAATTGAAGGCGTGTCAGTCCAGTTTTTAATGTTGGAGTTCAGTTCAGTTCAGTGTGGTTTAATATTCACTACTGAGAGTCCAAACACTGAAGAATAATCCATCGATGTGCAGCTCTACATATATAAAGTATATAATAAAGTTGTCATCAATTTATAAGTGCATCTCAATGAATTACAATGCGGTCAAAAAAGGTTGTAATTTCAGTTGTTCAATTAAAGAAGTGAAACTCATAAATAGATTCATTACACATAGACTGATGTATTTGTTTACTTCCTTTTATTTTGATGATTGTGGCTTACAGCTAATGAAATCTCAGAAAATTAATGTTACTTAAGATTATTAAAAGAAAAGTATTTGAAATAGAAATTTTGCACTATGAACATGTACAGCACTCAATACTTGTTCAGGACTATTTAGAATGAATTACTCCAGCATTATGACGGTTGGTGGCACTGCTGATGAAGCCCAGGTTTCGCTAATAGCGGCCTTCAGCTCTTCTGTATTGTTGAATTTGGTGTCTCATATGTTTCTCTTCACGATGCACAACAGTTTCTTTCATAAGAGTTTTTGGTCGGGGGAGATTGCTGGCCAATCACATACAGGGACACCATGAGCCTTAAAACACATACTTTTTGCAGTGTGAACAGGTGCCAAGTCCTGCTGGAAAATCAAATTAGCATCTTCATAAAGGTTTGAATTTTCCAGCAGGACTCGGACATCTGTCCACACTGCGAAAAGTACTAATACCTGGTTTAAGGACCGTGTTATGCCTATATTTGATTGGCCAGCAAACTCACCTGACCTAAGACTCATATAATCTGAACAGAAAGATGTGAGGCACCAGACCCAACAACACAGAAGAGCTAAAGGTTTTTATCAGAGCAACCTGGGATTCATAAGAGCTCAGCAGTGCCATAAACAGACTTCATGTCATGTCACATTACTGAAGTAAATCATAAAAACAAGAACTGATTGCTGTACTTGTTCACACATTTCAGTAGTCCAACATTTGTTTTACAAATCCTTTTTTATTGGTCTTAAGTAATATTCAATTTGACACTGATTTGAGTTTTTATTAGCTGTAAGCCACAATGATCAAAATTAAAGAAATAAACACTTGAAATAATTGAAATGTGCAATGAATCTTTATAATAAATGAGTTTCACTTTTTTTATTGAATTACTGAAAGTAATCATCTTTTCGATGTCAATCTAATATATTGAGATGCACCTGTATATTATCTGTGATCACATTTTCTAAAGAGATGTCTAGACATGCAGTGTAGAGTACCATTACAACTAGACTAAGACAAGAAACGTCTACTGAACACCTGAAGTATAGAGACAAGTGACATTTTATGTTTATGTGAAAACAATTTTAAAAACACAGTTTACCTAGTTAATTAGTTAATTTACTCACTGTCAGACCATCCGAGGTGTAGGTGATTTGGCTTTGACTTTCCAAAAGATATTGACCATCAATTTGTGTCATATAAATCCCCAAGAACCATGGGTAAAAATATGTTTTACTGTACCACTGGAGTACAAGGTAGCCAAAACAAAGGTACAGGTTGTGGCCTGAGGATGAGTAAATAACAGCACATTTGCACTGTTGGATGAACTGTCCATTTCATCTGAGATGAGCCAAAACAGCTCCACACCTTGAATTTAATTTTAAAGTAAAATATTCATTCATTCATTCTCTTTTCGGCTTAGTCCCTTTATTAATCAGAGGTCGCCACAGCGGAATGAACAGGCAACTTATCCAAGCACATGTTTTATGTGGCGGATGCCCTTTCAGCCACAGCCCAACACTGGGAAACACCCATACACACTCGCATACACTACGGCCAATTTAGCTTACCCAATTCAACTATAGCCTATATCTTTGGACTGTGGGGGAAACCTGCGCACCTGGAGGAAACCCACGCCAACACAGGGAGAACATGCAAACCAGCAACCTTCACCACTGTCCCACTGTGTTGCCCTAAAATAAAACAATAACAACAACAACAAAAAGTTTAATTCTGCATGGTATCATCAATTATTTGGCAACTAACCATTAGCAGAAAAACCCCACAACTTGACCCAGCAGTTTGTAGCATGACATAAATTGAACTCGATGCCCAGCCCTCCTGGATTTCTATTTAAAAACAAGCTCATGTCGTTGTGAAATTGCTGTTAGAAAGAAAAAGAGTCCCTGTACAGCACTACAGTAAAAGGACAATAATTAAGAATCACTCACACACACACACTTACCTCAAAAAAATATACAAACTGTACATTTATTTTGCATAAATGATTAAAAAATAAAATTTAAGTACTGCATACATGTCATGTTCACATTGGACAACAAATAAAGCAAGAAAGGAGCTGCAAACGGTCTTAAGCCTGATTGAAAACCCAGATGCCGAACCAATATACACTACAAAATCTTAAACACAGTATATCATATAAAACATACCACCAATGGAACAGGAATCCACGTTGCTTTGCTGTTCTTTTGGGTGAATTATGTAGAAAGAATTTGTGCTCTGGAATGTTGAAAGCAACTTAGAACCGGTGACTGAACCTGCATACTGGTAGCAAAGCCCACTGGAAATCCTGAAATTGCACCTGTGAAAAAAAAGTTATTTAAAAAAAGATTTGTATATCCAAAGTGATTATAGATGGAAAAGAGAACAAAAAAACTAATTATTTGCCTTATTGTATATCCATGTTTTATAGTCTCTTTTCCTCCAAAATTGCCCAAGGAAACACTGAAAGACAAACACTTTAATCTCTGATTTTAAGGCCAGGATGTGCAGATAAGCCTGAACAACCTAAACAAAAAGAAACAAGGTCAATAGTTATTACAGTACAATCAGTACACATTTTTATTCAGTATTAGATTATGAAATTATTAACTTAATATTGAATAAAAAGTAGTACAGATATTAAATTAAAATCACCCAGTAGGTGGCGTTATGACACATTAATGGATCAGTAAATAATTAATGATGAAATTATTGATGCATTTATAGATGACTTTCTTACCAGGTAACATGAAAAGATTATTATTATTTTTTTTACTCATACTGGAACATTTACAAATAATAGGTAATATGCATAGCAGCATCAAAGTAATAAATAAATTCATTATTGAGGAAATAAACTGAATTAATAAGTGAAAAGGTTGAAAATATATACTTGAATTGATAAACAATAGTTTATTCATTATACAAATAACTTGCACAATTTTTTTCAAACTCAGAAATCAGTTCGGTTTTAAAAAAAAAGAAATATTTGGACACGTTCAATAATTTAATAGTCTTAAAATCATAATATGCAATGTTTATATTTTCAGTTGTAAATTTTCCCAAGTATTCCATTCATTCAAAGGTAAACTGGAACTAACAATACACTGATACTTAACAGTATATTCTGAATATTTCCTGAAAAACTATTAAACATCAACACTGGTTACTACTATTGATAGAGAAAAATATCATTTTAGTTTAGTTTTTTCCTTAAATATCTAAAATATAAAAAGAAGCAAGTTTTACCTGACATTTTTATGATCAATTTTACGTTACATACAATATTGTGTGTTCATAAGTAATACAGGTAGAACACTTTGTGTTACATACATAGCTTTTTCGATGGTATATCGCAGCGATATGCCAATTCAGTAATGCAAATCATGATTCTCATCATCCCTATTATTAGCATAATGTTACAAAACAAGACTCACCATTCTACATGATGTGGAAATAACCAACTAAACACATAATACTACTTGTAACATCCATGGCCATTAAAAAACATATATTAGAACTTTTTAAAAATGCAATAAAGTTAAAAACAGAACTTACCAAGAAATTAGCGACTTAAAGCTTTCCTCCGCTTCTATTCGCTTTACCGCATCAACGCCTGATCGATCCCATGATTCCGCTCGCGCAAAATTCAAATATTCGCACCTTAATTTGACCAGCATTTGACCCCGATTGAGGCACATCGCGACAGTTTTGACCTTGGTTAAACCTACCGAGGGCGGAGTTAGTGTAAATAGCCTCTGCCAACAAGGCGGGCTATTTACACTTAGTGCAAATAGCCACTCCGTATAAGTAATGAGTATGCATGTCTGTGGTTGGGGCTGTGTTGGTGTGGTAATGTGGGCTGGTGTGGCTACAGTGCCAGGGCTGAATTTTTGTTCCAGTCCGCCCGTCTGCAATGAAAATATTCATATATATTAATGTTACAGTTTATTCACTCCTATTACTTTTATAACAACTTTATTTAAATACAATGATCTGATAAACTGTGCTGTAGTATACTTAAGTTTTTACTACAGGAAACTGTGGTGTATTGTAGTATAATATACCCTATAGTTGTTGAAATGTTGTGTTACCATAACATAGCAACTTTCCTGTAGTATGACTCAAAAATTGCAGTATTTACTATAAATTAGTCTATTAATAAGTCATCTTTTGGAGTAGTAGGGTGTCATTAGGAAATGCAGTGGGATTTTTGTTTGCAAAAGGAGTTTGATACCAGCAGATGAGAAGAACTGAAGAACATCTCCAAGACATCTCAAGAAACCTGTCTGCAAAGCTTCAGTATTGGAAACATGAGAAGTATAGATGAATGTAAAATGCTACAGGTACAGTGAGGTTTTCAAAAATACCTGAATACATCTTCTTCATCAGTGAACTCGTATGAACTCAGTGAACTAAATTAAATCAAGATTTGCTTGGCGTTGCTTTTATCAATCATCTTTTTTCAGTCTTATTAGTTGTGTCTGTCTTCCACAAAATAAGGATGTACCACATTGCCAAACAATTTCCACTACAATGTTTTGTTTAAAAGGGCGCACACACAGACAGAGACAGAAGAGACTGCAGATCATCTCACTTCTACTGACTGATCCTTGGGTAAAAAAGGATTATGGGTAAATCTCTCCTCAGTCTCTTAGTCTTCAGTTCAGTTTCACTGATGATCCAGGATAAACCAAAAACCCAGCCCAGAGCGGCTCAGTGAATGTGGTCTGGACTGAGTGGATGAGGCTCATTGTGTCTCTATAGATGTTGTAGAAGATCAGAGTTCCTGCACTGTAATCCACAAACACTGCTATTCTTCTGCTGCTATAAAAAAAAAAAAATTGCTATTAAATTTGGTGTAACTAAAGAAAATTTTACACAGCATTACCTGGTTAATAACCTTTCATGCTTTGCAAAATTCTTCATTCATAAATGTAGGTTTTTGAAGACAACAAATCACTCATGTTCTCATTTAAAATAGCGACACTTGGTTTTCCATACACTGATTTATTTGTAGTAATGTGGGAGTTTTCACATGAGCGTATCTTTAAAGGCAACCAGTCGTCTACAATAAGTTTAATTGTCTTCATAAAGAAAACTTGTTTATTTTCTCAAATTAATCAAAATAAATGTGTAGTGTTTAGAAGCCAAAGTCTTCATTTGTTACCCACAACACAGATAAGTTTATCAAGTCAAAATCTCATAATCTGACACAAATCTGATCTGTCAGAACTGGTAAATGACATTGTGTAGTTTGAACAGGGCTTTAGGGAGTCTGCATCGGTCGGTCACTGTCACTGCCTATGGCGAGTTCACACCGCACGAGTTTAGCCAGACTTTCATTCTCCAACAAATTTTGTGAAACTGCAGCCAAAAGCCCCAAATTAGAGGCTAATTGGTGTTTGCTCACGCGAGTGACAATCAAACAATGTGGGAACCTAGGCTCTAATGATCAAAAACACAATCTAAGGGTGAAGGTGTTTTTCCTCCCTAATCTTTTTATTTTTCTTTTCATTTGTTTGAAGTGTGCAATGTGCACAAATATGGTTATTGGTTCATGATAAAGTTGAAACTCATATAGAATTATTTTGTGTTCTTGCAGCCCAGCTCTTACAACCTGTTACTGGGCTGTGACCCCTGATCTACACTACAAAAAAAAATCACCCCTTTTCTGTTATTGAGTTTAAATCTTCAGGTGTTCAAAGTTTTTTTTTTTTTTGAGTAATTTGATATGAATCCAAGAGTTCACATTTGGTTGGCATGCTGTCCTGGGAGAGAGCCCTAAGCTCCACTGGACAAGGCCTCATTTTTGATCTCCATTGTGAAGCTTCATATGAGTGCTGAGGCTTTTTTTACTTTTAAAGCCCTTTCCACACTCACTGCATCTAAAACATTTTGCTCCTGAGTGAGTCTTCATGTGTTTCTTAATGGAGTCTTTGCGTGTGAGACTCTTTCCACACTGAGCACATGCAAACGGCTTCTCTCCGGTGTGACTTAGCATGTGGCGTTTGAGTGTGCTTTTACATGTGAAACTTTTATTACACTCTGTGCATGTGTAAGGTTTCTCTCCAATGTGAATCCTCATGTGGATGTTAAGGTCTTGTTTTTTAGAAAAACTTTCCCCACACTGTGTGCAAGTAAAACTTCTCTCTCCAGTGTGAGTTCTCATGTGGGCTTTAAGGGTGCCATTTCGCTTAAAACTCTTTCCACACTGAGGGCAAGAGTAAGGCTTCTCCCCAGTGTGAATTCTCATGTGCACTGTCAAGTGTCCTGTAGTATAGAAGCTTTTTCCACACTGTTGGCATGTGTAGGGCCTCTCTCCAGTGTGAATTCTCATGTGCGCTGCAAAGTTTCCTGGATGATAGAAGCTTTTTCCACACTGTTGGCATGTGTACGGCCTCACTCCAGTGTGAACTCTCATGTGGGCTTTAAAGCCTTGTATATACCTAAAACTCTTTCCACACTGTTCACAGATGTAAGGTTTCTCCCCTGTGTGAACTCTCATGTGAACATCAAGCTTTGATATTTTACTAAAACTCTTTCTACACTGTTTACAGCTGAAATTACACCTAGATTTGGATTTACAAGGTCTTCCACGTGATGAAGTCTTTTTAGTCAGTGTGGGTTTTTCATCAGTCGTTATTTCTTGGGGTTTCTCAAACTGCTGTTTCTCTTCTGTTTCATTCAGTTGATGAGTCTCTTCTTTCAGCACCATCAGGTCTTAAAAGAAAAAAAAAAGAATTAACTTTAGTATGAAGTAACAAAGCGACAAGCATTAAATGGATGTTTCACCCAAATATTAAAATGACCTCACCATTTACTCTCCGTCATGTGGTTTTAAACATTTCCTTTCTTCTAGAACACAAAGAAAGCCAGCGTTTTTTCACAATATCTTCTTTTGTGTTCAACAGAATCAAGAAACTCATAAAGGTTTAAAACCACACGAGGGAGAGTAAATGCTGAGGCTATTTTCATTTCTGCATCAACTATCCCTTTAAAGGGTTCCTATTATGGACCTTCTTTTACAAGAAGTAAAATAAGTCTTTGGCGTTCCAAGAATGTGTCTGAGGTTTCAGCTCAAACTCAGATCATATACCTTGCAGAATATTCAATTTTGGGGATCAGAGGAAAACCAAGCTCTTTTTGTGTCTGTGGCTTTAAATGTAAATGATCAAATGCACTCGTTCTAGATTACTCGTGTTGTGTCCCTCATGTGTATCTTCCACTGGAATTAAACATTTGTAACTTGCTTGGAAGACCCGATTGAGACAAATCCTGCATGTTCATAGCAAGTACGCATAATTCACGCTTATATTAGTGAGTTTGCATTAGTGTATATAACTTATAGCAAATGTTTCCCAGTACTGGGTTGCAGCTGGAAGGGCATCCGCTGTTTAAAACATATGCTGGATAAGTTGGTGGTTCATTTCGCTGTGACAACCCCTGATGAATAAAGGGACTAAGCCGAAAGAAAATGAATGAACGAACGAACTTGTGCAAATGCTTAATGCCACTTGGACTTTTGTCTCTGTTTTCTTGCCTTTGTGCATGTCCTGAGGCTCAGATGAAGACCTACGTGGTGATGTTTTATATACTCAACAAGATGCAGAAATGCCAACTGAAAAGGTTTCCTGCTGTTTGTCCAATCAGGGACAGTGACAACGTAAATATACAAATAATAATGTTAACCCAAGGTTTGCGAATGTGAAACTTCTGTTAATGAACACCCAGGATTATTTGTTAACCCCAGGTATAGCATGAGCAGTGTGGAACATGATTACAGATAACCCAGGATTCTGTTTATTCAGCGTTAGAATGACCCAGGGTTAACAGTTTGAAGTATGAAAAGCCTTAAGAATACTCAGCATCAGCTCTCAGGATGAACAGAGCACAATGACAAACAGCAACATACAGAAATTGTCATTCATGTAATAGCAGTGACCTGATAAACAGAGTTAAAAAGACCTTTTTGAATAAAAAAGTTTAAAGTTTATTGAGATGATTGTAGGGGATTGTATGGGTTTTGGCTAGATTGGGGAGCAAAACATGAACAAACAAAAATGTTAAAAAAAGTTTAAAGACCAACAACACATTATTTAGACTTTTTAAGACCCCATGGAAACCCTGTTTAAACACAATAGCCCTGGTAATTAGTTATTATAATAATTATGTAATTCTAACTCAGATATTATCTGTGAGAACTAGTAACAACTACTAGAAACAAGTTTAAACCCATAAAGAAGTTGATGAAAAAAAGGGAATTGTGATCAACGTGACATATGCAAATGGAAAGTACTACACTCCAGCCAACACTCAGGGATGGGCAGTATTTATGATACATGTATTTCAAATACAAAATAGTATTTTGTCATTTGTATTTGATAGGGTTTATGAAAATGGCTTAATATTTTGTATCAAAATACTTCAGTGTTTTGTATTTTTGTAGTTTCAAGATACTGTAAAATACTTTGCAAGAAGTCAACAGTACATGATGACATCATAAAAATGAGGCCTCTGATTGGTGCTTTCGCAGTTATTTTCCTAGGTTGAGATCAGAACTGAAAACTGATTAATTTTTAAGAAGGTGGTCAATGATTAAAGTATGGATGGAAATTATGCTTAAGAAAGTAACAGACACATGGTGAGGGTATTCAGGAGCAAGTCAACATCCATTAAAAACAGTATACTGAGCAATGCTAAGACCACAAAAATATAATGGCTGTATAGTGCACAATTCAGCATCTTTGCTTAAGGAATGAGATGGAATAAAATATCAGTCCTTCAGAACAAGATGAGGAGCTTCATAACAGCATCAGGCTCAGTGTCAGTGCTGCAGGCGGAAATGCAGAGGAACTTATAAATATAAAACACCTAAATATGTTGTACTGATGTTTTTAAGAGGGTAATCTCTTCAAAAGAGACTCTTCCAGTTAAAGAATAGCTGAAAGAATCTTGGAAGAATGAGTATACAGTACAAATAATGGATGGTTTGTAATTTGTAACTCAAAGTGAAACACAAGTTACCTTTGGGATACAAGTCCAGACTCACTAACATAGGCCACATTAGGCCACAACTTCCCCCGATAGGTGAACGAAGTGGGAGAGAAAAGTTGTTGCTATCAAACATTGTTTACTTTCCTTTAAGTTAATTCAGTGGTGAAGAGACTGATCGATATGCCTATTGATGG
>CAIGQQ010023262.1:0-11252 GCA_903798035.1 Danio albolineatus
CCCATCTCTGGCCCAGCTACATTGCTGAGGTAAGCTAGGAGGTCCTGCATCCTGCCAGTCACCCAACAATAAGGATGCACATTTTTCCCAATTAATACGAGCTGATATTTGTTTAGAGAGGAAGTTAAAATCGAAACATCTTTTGAATCTTTGATAACTATTGTTAGGGCGCCACGGTGGCGTAGTGAGTAGCACGTTCGCCTCACAGCAAGAAGGTCGCTGGTTCGAGTCTTGGCAGTTGGCATTTCTGTGTGGAGTTTGCATCTTCTCCCCGTGGTTGCGTGGGTTTCCTCCGGGTGCTCCGGTTTCCCCCACAAGTCCAAAGACATGTGGTACAGGTGAATTGGGTAGGCTAAATTGTCCGTAGTGTATGAGTGTGAATGTGTGTGTGTGTATGAATGTTTCCCAGAGATGGGTTGCGGCTGGAAGGGCATCCGCTGCGTAAAAAATATGCTGGATAAGTTGGCAGGTTGATTCCGCTGTGGCGACCCCGGATTAATAAAGGGACTAAGCCGACAAGAAAATGAATGAATAACTATTGTTACATTGTTCGCATAAGCTGTAAGTTTGACTGATTCTACAGAAGGATTAGTAGGGATATTAAAACCGCTTAGTTGCCTCCTGAGTGATACTAATAATGTTATGATACACAAGAGAAGACCCAAATGTGAGGGTAAATAAAAGGATTTTAATGTTAGAATGCAATCCAACAGCTCAATAGTTCAGAGTTTGTGAATGAGGCGATGGATAAAGCCAGTGATACTCCTCAGGAGACGATGCAATAAGCCAGTGACACTTCTGGAGAAGATGATGTAATAAGCCAGAGGCAGTTCTCAAGGAGACGATGCAGTTAACAACTGCTGGAAAGTTCAGACAGCAGAGCAGGCAGTAACAGTCACAGATGAAGCTCATAGATGATCACAAGGAGAACAGTTCAGGAATCAGACAATAGCCACAGAGAACTTTCCACAAGGATTGCGGGTTACATCGACTCACCACAGCATGTACATGAATGGAGCCTGGATACACAGAACACAAGTTGGAACAACGAACCGACAAAGACATGACAAAGACACTGGGTATAAGTAGCCGAGATAACAAGCCTCAGCTGCTGATGCTAACGAGCCAGCTGAGCGACTCCCTCCACGTGATCGCCCAGCTGATGAGGTAAGCACCAGACAGCCAGGCTACTAAACCCAAACAGACACACTCGCACTATCAGGTAGACACACCCACAAGCATACGCACACAGACATACAGAAAGGAACATACAGATCCGTGAACCGTGACATTACCCGGGGTATGCGGGTTAATTGCCGTATGAAAAACGGGCTTCACTTTGGACACATGAAACACGGGATGAATTCTCCTGTACGCTGGAGGTAATTTAAGGCGGATTGCCACCGGACTAAGGATTTTGGTGACAAAGAACGGGCCAATGAATTTGGGAGCCAGTTTATTACAAACGGAACAGAGCGGAATATCCTTGGAAGAAAGCCACACTTTTTGACCGACAACGTAAACGGGAGGCTTCGACCGGTGGCGATCGGCTTTAGCCTTGGTGCGCGCACCCACCTGGAGGAGGGTCTGTCTGGCCCTGCTCCATGTGCGTTGGCACCTCTGGACAAAGGCGTGAGCGGAGGGGACCGCGACTTCAGATTCCAGACTGGGAAAAAGTGGTGGTTGGTAACCTAGACTACACTGGAAAGGGGAAAGGCCCGTAGCCGACACTGGTTATGAATTATGCGCGTACTCAACCCATGGGAGTTGTTCGCTCCAGGAGGCGGGATTTTGAGAGACCAAACATCGCAATGTACGTTCAAGATCCTGATTTGCCCTCTCAGTTTGGCCGTTACTCTGGGGAGTACTCTAACAGTGGCCCCCAAAAGTCGACAAAATTCCTTCCAAAATTTGGAAACAAACTGGGGTCCCCTGTCAGAAACCATGTCCGTCGGGAGGCCATGAATGCGAAAGACGTGATTGATGACAGCAACCGCTGTCTCTCTAGCTGATGGTAATTTGGGTAGAGGGATGAAATGAGCAGCCTTCGAGAACCGGTCCACCACGGTTAAAACCACCGTGTTACCGTTCGAGGATGGAAGGCCTGTAACGAAATCTAGCGATATATGGGACCAGGGTTTTGAAGGCACTGACGGCGGTTGAAGGAGCCCTGCCTGGGGGCGATTGGAAGTCTTAGCAACTGCACAAACAGAACAAGCCAAAACAAAATCACGCACATTACGAGCCATAGCTGGCCACCAGAATCTCTGCTTAATAACTGATAATGTGTGACTCACCCCTGGATGACAGGCTACTTTGGAGGAGTGTCCCCAACGAATGACGTCGGACCGAAGCTCCTCTGGCACAAATAACCGACCCGATGGGCATCCGATCGGGGGCGTTACCCCATCCAAGGCTGTGCGAACCTTTGACTCGATCTCCCATGTAATGCTAGAAACAAAATCTTTCTGTGGCAAAACAGGTTCGAGTGGCGATGTACGTTCCGAAAAATCAAAAAGACGGGATAACGCGTCGGGCTTGGTGTTCTTAGAGCCAGGTCGATAAGAGATGGTAAAATCGAACCGTCCAAAAAAATAGTGCCCACCGAGCCTGCCTAGAGTTTAATCTTTTGGCGGATTTGATGTACTCAAGATTCTTGTGATCGATCCAGACTATAAAAGGGACCCCCGACCCTTCTAACCAATGGCGCCACTCCTCCAAAGCGAGCTTGACTGCTAACAACTCCCGATTACCAATGTCGTAATTTCTTTCCACAGTGGACAAACGCTGAGAAAAATACGCGCATGTGTGGACCTTGCCATCCGAGGCGGAGCGCTGGGACAGGATCGCTCCGACCCCCACCTCTGACGCGTCGACCTCCACCATAAACTGCCGGGAGGGATCAGGGGCTACAAGGATGGGAGCTGAAACAAAGCAGCTTTTCAGTTTGGAAAACGCAGCCTCAGCTGCGCTGGACCACCTGAACGGTGTTTTGGAGGAGGTCAAAGCGGTCAGAGGTGCGGCGAGCTGGCTGAAATTGCGAATAAATCGCCTATAGAAATTGGCAAATCCCAGAAACCTCTGCAGGGCCTTGCGGGAATCTGGGGTTGGCCAATCTACAACAGCCTGAACTTTCTCTGGATCCATGCGCATCCCCTCGATTGACACGATATGCCGTAAAAAAGGAACAAACTGTGCATGAAAAACGCATTTCTCCGCCTTGACATAAAGCCCATTCTCTAACAACCTCTGAAGCACTCGTCTGACGTGCTGAACATGTTCCTGGAGAGAGTGGGAAAATATCAGTATGTCATCCAGGTAGACATAAATGAACTGATCTATCATATCTCTCATCACATCATTGACGAGTGCTTGGAAAACTGCGGGAGCGTTGGACAGGCCGAAGGGAAGAACGCAGTACTCAAAATGCCCTCTAGGGGTGTTAAATGCAGTTTTCCATTCATCCCCCGCTCTCATGTGAACCAAATGATATGCATTGCGGAGATCTAGTTTTGTGAAACAGGTCGCCCCCTGCAGACGCTCGAAGGCTGAAGACATCAATGGCAAAGGATAAGTATTCTTAACCTTGATGTTGTTCAGCCCTCGATAGTCGATGCATGGGCGAAGGGAACCATCCTTCTTTTTCACAAAAAAAATCCCGCTCCCGCCAGTGAAGAGGTGGGGCAGATGATTTTGGCTGCTAGAGAATCAGAAATATATTTCTCCATGGCCTCCCTTTCAGGAACAGAAAGCGAGTATAATTTGCCTTTAGGCGGAGACGTACCTGGCAATAAAACTATGGCACAGTCATAGGGACGGTGAGGAGGTAGAGAAGCAGCCCGGGACTTACTGAACACTCTCTTCAGGTCATGGTAGTCACGAGGCACGTTAGACAGATCCATATGTTCCTCCTGTAACACAGAACGAGACACAGCAGAACAAGCAGACAAAAGACAGGACTCGTGACAGCTCTCGCTCCAGGAAAACACAGAATTATGACCCCAATTGATATGGGGCTTGTGTAATACCAGACAGGGATGACCCAGTATCACCGGAGTGGTGACAGTCTCTGTTAGGAAAAAAGAAATTTTTTCAACATGATTACCAGACGTTGTAAGTTTTACAGGACCAGTGGAATGAGTAATAGAAGGAAGCGAGAGCCCACTAAGAGCATGCACAGGAATGGGTGAAGAGAGAGGGGTCACAGGAAGCTTTAATTTGTAAGCAAGTTTTGAGTTAATGAAATTTCCTTCAGCTCCTGAATCAAGAAGAGCTTCACAATCGTGAGTGACAGAATCAAAACACAGTTTTACTGGAATGGTAGTAGTGGTGAACGAGGACTCGTTATGTCTGATCTCTCCTGCCAATAAACTCTTACCCCTGGGTGGATTTTTATTTCTAAGTTGACAGGAAGCCACAAAATGTCCCGCTCCTCCACAAAAAATGCATAATCCCTCTGATCGACGTCGACGTCTTTCTTCCGCGGAAAGTCTAAATCTGCCCATTTGCATGGGTTCAGGCTCCAGAACAGGTGAGTTGGTTTCAAGATGAGAAGAGGAGAGAGAGTCGGGTGTGGCCATGTCTCTGGTGCGAAGCTTTCCGTGCTGTGTGTGTGCGTTGGGTGCTCTGTGACGTAACCGGGCGTACACTCTGGTTGCTAGATCAATGAGGCCATCTAGCGTCTTAGGCAGATCCATCGCGTAGATTTCATCCTTTACGTGCTCTGATAATCCGTGAAAAAACATATCCCACTGAGCCTCATCATTCCACTTACATTCAGCGGCAAGCATACGAAAGTCAATGGAAAAGTCTGCAACACTTGAATTGCCTTGTCGCAGTTTGGCGAGTCTCTGCACAGCCTCTCTGCCGCAAGCCGCTCGATCAAACACAGTCTTTAATTCATCAGAAAACGATTGGAAGGATGCACAGCAAGGCAGTTTCTTCTCCCAGACAGTAGTACCCCATAAGGCCGCTCGGCCGGATAGTAAGTTGATCACAAAGGCCACTTTGCTTTCTTCAGTGGGAAATGACGATGGTTGTAAGGTGATATAAAGTGAACATTTGGCTAAAAAGAACAACAAGACAGGGGCTCACCGGAATAACATGCTGGTGGTGGAAGTCGTGGCTCAGAAGAGCAGAGTCTCTCACTCTCGGGTTTAGCTGGTGCCGTGATGGGTGGAGCTTGTGAAGACGTACCGGAACTCAGACCTGCTCCCAGTCTCTGAACCTGGGTTGTGAGATCCGACACTTGAGTGACGAGAGCTTGGATGGCTTGACTAGTCATCGTCAGATTCTTGTCTTGTTGGTCCAGTCGTGCAGAACTGTGGCTTAAAAACTCGTGGATCTCCGAAACTCTCGCTGGGTCCATGACGGTCAGTTCGTTCTGTTATGATACACAAGAGAAGACCCAAATGCAAGAGTAAAATAAAAGGATTTTAATGTTAGAATGCAATCCAACAGCTCAATAGTTCAGAGTTCGTGAATGAGGCGATGGATAAAGCCAGTGATACTCCTCAGGAGACGATGCAATAAGCCAGCGACACTTCTGGAGAAGATGATGTAATAAGCCAGAGGCAGTTCTCAAGGAGACGATGCAGTTAACAACTGCTGGAAAGTTCAGACAGCAGAGCAGGCAGTAACAGTCACAGATGAAGCTCATAGATGATCACAAGGAGAACAGTTCAGGAATCAGACAATAGCCACAGAGAACGTTCCACAAGGATTGCGGGTTACATCGACTCACCACCAGCATGTACATGAACGGAGCCTGGATACACAGAACACAAGTTGGAACAACGAACCGACAAAGACATGACAAAGACACTGGGTATA
Organism: Danio albolineatus; assembly: GCA_903798035.1. Taxonomy (NCBI): domain Eukaryota; kingdom Metazoa; phylum Chordata; class Actinopteri; order Cypriniformes; family Danionidae; genus Danio; species Danio albolineatus. Next base: position 5,833 of record CAIGQQ010023262.1, read on the forward strand.
AGTAGCCGAGATAACAAGCCCCAGCTGCTGATGCTAACGAGCCAGCTGAGCGACTCAGTTCTTTAAAAATCCAAGGTCTCCCTTATTTGGTATCAAAGTCAGAATTGCCCTTCTACTGCTCAGAGGAAGGGTGCCTTGATGAATGCATTCAAGAAAGACTTCATACAAGTCCTGACCTAATAGTTCCCAGAAAAATTCTGCTATAAGTCCGTCCAGACCAGGTGATTTCCCCGAACACATTTCTTGTACAGCTTGTGAAAGCTCTCCATAAGTCAAAGGCTTTTCCAAGTCATTCTTTCCTTCTTCTGACAATTTAGCAGTGAATTGGCTGCTGTGTCATCACATAATTCCGAACAATATAAATCCTCATAAAAAGAAAGGGCATAAGATTGAATATCCCATTGATCAGTTATCACGCCTCCTCCAGGAATTTTCAATTGATGAAGACTTTTCTGTTCTCTTGGTTTCTTCTCAAGACCAAAAAAGAAAGATGTGGGAGCATCCATGTCATTCAGTTGTGCAAACCTAGTCCTCAGAAAAGCATTTTTTCCTCTTTCTTCCAATAGATTTTTTAAAAGAAGTTTGTCATTTGTAACAGAGTCAGTAAAAGTTGAGTTGTTGGTACAGTCACTGCTTTGCCCAAGTATGGCTTGCTCGAGAGACTTCATTCTTGCTTTGAGCATTCCCGCATTATATGCAGTGTATTGTTGGCAAAATTACTTAATTTGTGTTTTTCCAACATCCCACCATTGACTCCTCTCTCCAAGCATCCCAGAAAAGATTGAAAGATTGAATAAAAGTGCAGTCCTGCAATAATCTATTATTATAACGTCAATGTGATTTAAAAGACTTACAGTAGGAAGAGAAATTGATACAACAACTAATACATAGTGATGATCCAACAAGAAGGATGGTGCAATTGAACTATTAAAAAACCTACCCCTAGTGCCCTTTTCAACATAAAATCGATCAAGCCTTGCCCCTGATATACTATTTGAGTTATTTTTTAGCCATGTGTACTGTCTAACTCCAGGAAAAGCTTCCCTCCACACATCAACTAACTTATGTTCATAAATTATTATTTTTTAAATCTCGGCAGAAGAATTATGAGGTTTGTTTTGATTCCTGTCCAGATGTGAATCAATAGTGCAATTAAAATCCCCTCCAAGCACAATCATATTCCCCCGAGGACACTGTAATATGGCATCAGAAAGTGATTTGAAAAAAGAAACACGGTCATGACCAACAGTTGGTGCATATACATTAATAAAAGAGAAATAGGCATCCCATATAACAACATCAGCTCTTAATATCCGACCGGGTATTATTTCTATTGCATTTGATTGCATACTGATATATGGTGAAAAAAGAAATGCAACACCAGCACTAATGTTTGTGCCATGGCTTAGTAAAACATTTCCTTTCCACTATGCCACTGTGCCTGATTTTGTTGGTCTGTATGCGTTTCTAGTAAGAAACTAACATCAGCCTTTTTGAGTCGCAGATAATCAAATAAAGCAACTCTCTTCTCAGTGCTCCGACAACCATTGACATTAAAGGATGCAATGTTTAAGGTTGTCATGGCAAAAAGAATAGAAAAAATAAAAAGTATGATCTTACACATTAGTCCTGTTTGTTTTTTTCTCAATCCAAATTTTCAATCATTTTTTTTAACAGTAGTGACATGTTTCCTTAATCGGAATCTTTTAAATTTATCAAGCTCATCTAATGATGCTTTTCTCATAGCTGCAGCACAGGATTCCACAAACAGTTGTAAATGTGGGAAATAGTTCTCTAGTTTAGGTCTTTGTTGATTCTTCATCAAGAAAATTGTTAAGTTCTTGTACAGTGTAATAAGATAGCTTATTTGCGAATTGTGTTTTTTTCAACACCACTGCCTTTTGAACTGTCATCAACAAGATCCATTGCATAAGATCCCTCACTGTCGTAATTAATGTCAACGGACTGAGCCTCACCACCCTTGGACAGTTGATCAGCTTCAGCCAGTACCAGGCCATCAGTCTCTCGCGAGTCGCGAGGTTCTCCGTTTCGCCCGAGCCCTTCCAGCTCCGCGGGGTGCTCTGAGTCACTGTTTCCAGCAGCAGCGGTTCCACCGCTCGCCACGCTGCGCACTTCAGCGCATACATCAGTGCTTAGCGCACTCTCTCCTGCATTCTCATTTGCTGCATCCACTCTTGGATCTTCATTGTCTTTCAACAATGAATTTATTTCAGCCCGCTCGTCATTTTCATTACTGTCATTCTGGTTTTCATTTTCCTGATTTATTATAGCCCATCATGTCCGCTACGCTCAATTAATTCTGGACAATTAATTATTCCCAAAATATCAAAATTAACTGTATGTGGTAGATCTTTCTCTTATCTGGCACCTAAACTCTGGAACAGCCTTCCTAGCACAGTTCGGGAAGCAGACACACTCTGTCAGTTTAAAACTAGATTAAAGACACATCTCTTTACATTAGCATACACATAAAACACAAATGCTTTGGAATCCAAATCCTCTAAAGGATTGTTAGTATGCAATATTTAGGGCAACCGGAGCCAGGAACACTTCCCAAAAGACATTATAATTTGAATGGCATCTGCGCTCATGTTAGTCTGTTTTTTATTATTCCCGAGGTTTCCATAATCCTGGACCATGCCGTATCCTGAGCAGCTGCTGTGGTGGTCATTGAGGAGTGGAGAGCATGAGACAGATTCCTGTAAGACGATCCCTGTGACAGACGAGTCCTCGCATTGTTCCCGAAGGGCCAGCCTGTTGACCAGCCGGTGACCCACCTGTGGTCTCTCCATGATGAATGTCCAGCGTTCTCCAGCCCCGGCGCCATAGACTGCAGCTCTGCACAAGACGTCTGGCCATAGGAGAAATGGTCGTGCCCAACTGAGCCTGGTTTCTCTCGAGGTTTTTTAATTCTTCACTTTCGCCAATTGGTGAAGTTTTTTCCTCGCCGCTGTCGCCTCTGGCTTGCATGGTTCGGGACTTGTAGGGCTGCGCACCGATGGATTACTCTTCAGTGTTTGGACTCTCAGCAGTGATTATTAAACCACGCTGAAATGAACTAAACTGAACTTCAACACTGAAAACCGGACTGACACTGTTTCAATTTTTTATAATGCATGTGAAGCTGCTTTGACACAATCTACATTGTAAAAGCGCTATACAAATAAAGATGAATTGAATTGAATTTTCCGTGCCAACTTGTTCCGCGATTGCGGTGGGCTCAGTCTCATTCACATTTGCATTTACGTTTTACATTTTGGTTTGTCATCTTATTATTCGTACATCTTAATTTGGTATTGTAGCGTTAGTCACCGATTAACTACGCAGGTCGTTATATTTTGGTTTAACAGCATACAGGTCTTTTATTGAACACGAGCACCAACACACTACACGATAGCTTGTTGTTTCCCAGCCATTTCCCAGGAATTTCTCCCTTCGTCTCCGCACATGCGCAGTAAACAGCAAACTCGACTTAAACATTTCCACTACACATGACAGGTATGGCCGTAAACGCCACAAGAGTAGCATTTCATTGACTCTGTGCTGATAAAAATGGTATAATCTTTACCGGCCAGAGTCAGTTTCGCAGAGATGTCCAAGTGTTGGAATTCAGCATTCAAAATGATAGCAGTTTGGAGTCTAAAAGACATAATATGCTTTAATTCTGGATTTTTTACCCCAAGTGGGATCAATTTAATTGGCATTACAATTTTGCCATAGCGGCTGAGTAACCGCTTGAGTGATTAATTCGAGATGAATGGAGGAACATTGGAGAGAGTTACTTTTTTTGAAGGGCTCGACAGGGGTAACACAGGTGAAAAAGTATCGCCAACAGACAGCCCGGTCTCAACTACAGATATGGCCACAAAAATCGCGCGAGTGATTTAAAGTGGTCTCACATCTTACTGCAGTATCGCACATGGCCAGCAGGGGGCAGTTATGTAACATAGTGAACATGTACGGCAAGCAGCCAGTCACGTGAGCAAAAGAAGAGAGGTGTAAAGCTCCGCTAAACATTCCTCCGAGCAGGTCATGCAGACCAGCTAAAGCAAGCGCTCCATTCCGTTTATGCTCGCTGGTAAACCAATATAGCTCAGATCCCAGCAGACATAAAATTTCTCTAGTAGGCTATGTTTTTGCTGCCTAAATTAAAAACACCTTGATCAAATGAGTTTGTTTCAAAGCGGCATTCTTTCTTGTGCTTTTTTTTTCTTTCAGTACAGTGTTTAAATAATATTTAATAGGCCTACATCAACTGTGTATTTTATAGCCTATTTATTTAGACAGTGTGTGTTATACCATAGTTTAATTGACTGTTACCATATTTTAAACTATGGAGCTCTGGGCATAATTCGAATTACAAATTCGCTTCCACGACCACGTCTTATTAATGCATATACTTGTTTTAATTAATGTTATACTTTAATAATTAATTATGAAATGGAATAATTCGTTCCTGAAATACTTCTACTAAATCCATGAAACAAAAAAAATTAACTTACAAATCAATTTATGGAATTTAAGCCTGCATAAGCAACAGAACACATACAGGTACGAAATTCAAATCGAATAGATTCTAAAAATAATTTTTAATTAAAGTCATAATATTTATTTAAATTATTAATATTTAATATTAGGTTAAATTATTAATATTAAATTATAATTATTAAATTATTAATTTAAAAATTATTTAATATTTAAATTATTTATGTTTAAATTATTAACATATAATATTTATTAATATTAATTATATTTATTTAAATTATTAAAAATCTAGCTTAAAGAGAACTATTTTAAACACCTGCTTTAAATTTGTCTGCATGTCATCGGGAATCCGTAGCTCGCACCCAAACAACAGACATGCGAATCGTGTGTATCCTAAAGTACGGCTGGGGAATGCGCTATTTAAAAAAAGCAAAGCATATAGCATATATAACCAGCAAACCAACTTTTTTCCATTTGGAAAATTTAAGTTATTATTAGATCTTATAAAAGATCCATTTTTAAAATGTTTGCATGATGACTCCACACCAAGGCGTTCACTTAATAAACTATATCTATGTAAATGAATGCAATACTATATGTAAAAAAAACAAAAAACGAAATTATTATATACCAGTATCCTATAGTGTATATACGTGAATCAACATATTGCCTTGTTGTTTCTTTACGTGCAGGACACACATTGTTACGCGAGTGACAGAGAAAAGGAAAGCACAGAAAGTCTAAGATAAAATAAAGTGTTTAAATCACAATCTTTAAATAATGACTTATGTTAAAATGTTAACAGAGATTTGTGATTATTAACAATTACAGCAGAGCAATTAAAAACATACTTTCTGTGGAGCGATTGGCTTGCTTTTTTAGATTTCAGTGTTCTCCTTCAAATTGATGTTATG
>CAIGQQ010023271.1:5584-18416 GCA_903798035.1 Danio albolineatus
CTCATGTGCACTGCCAAGTTTCCTGTATTAAAGAAGCTTTTTCCACACTGTTGACATGTGTACGGCCTCTCTCCAGTGTGAATTCTCATGTGGGTTTTAAAGCCTGATATATAACCAAAACTCTTTCCACACTGTTTGCAGGTGTAAGGTTTCTCCCCTGTGTGAACTCTCATGTGAACATCAAGGTTTGACTTTTGACTGAAACTCCTCCCACAATGTTTACAGATGAAATTACACCTAGTCTTTTTGGTCAGAGTGGGGTTTTCATGAGTCTTCATTTCTTGGTGTTTCTCAAACTGCTGTTTCTCTTCCATTTCATTCAGTTCATGAGTCTCTTCCTTCAGCACCATCAGGTCTTAAAAAGAAAAAAAAAGTTAACTTTAGTATGAAGGCACAAAGGAACAAGCATAAAATGGATGTTTCACCCACAAATTAAAATGACCTTACCATTTACTCTCCATCATGTGGTTTTAAACATTTCCTTTCTTCTGGAACACAAAGAAAGCCAGAACCAAGAAACTCATAAAGGTTTAAAACTACATGAGGGAGAGTAAATAGTGAGGCTATTTTTTTTTATTTCTGCATCAACTATAACTTTAAAGGGTTCCTATTATGAACCTTTTGCTACAAGATGTAAAATAAGCCTTTGGTGTTCCCAGAATGTGTGTTTCTGCTCAAACTCAGATCAAATACCTTGCAGAATATTTAATTTTGGGGGGTCAGAGGAAAATCAAGTTCTTTTTGTGCATGTGGCTTTAAATGCAAATTATCAAATGCACTCGCTCTAGATTACTCGTGTTGTGTTCCCTCAAGTGTATCTTTCACTAGATTTAAACATTTGCAACTTGCTTGGAAGACCTGATTGAGGCAAAACCTCCCTCTCGTTTGCAAGGCAAGAGGGGAGTTTAAGCTCAGGTAGATATCGAGAACTCCCCTGCTGTAGTAGCTAATGAACAGATAGTGATTGCTCTTAAGAGATAACTACTAACTACAAGCATGTCTATGGTACCGATTTTAATTAGTCAATTAACTTGTATTGCATGTTTTTGAATGGTGGGAGGAAACCGGGGAACCCTGAGAAAACCCACATGAACATGGGGAGGATGTGTAAACTCTGCACAGAAACGTCAGCTGGCTTAGTAAGAACTAGAACCAGTAACCTTCTTGCTGTGAGGCAACAGGGCTAACCACTGGGCCATCATGCCACCCATCTGGGAAAGCAGGAGGAGTGAGGGTGGAAGGGGGGATTCTTCAAAATGAAGATGGCTGTGATTTGGAACTTAATGCCTTACAAAATGCCTTAATTAGATCGGGACAGCAGCCGCAAATTGGAGAACCCTGCAATAGGCAGCAGATCAAAGCAATAACTGGCTGCGGAATGGAAAGTGTTAGAAAGGTGGTACCAGGATAGGGTTTGCAGGAGCAAAGATGTAATCAGTGCAGGGTGTGAATGGTTTAGGTTAGAGTGACCACTGCCACTGAAGTGGTGTACTGGCAGCTTGTGTTGCAAATGCTATGTGTGCTCCCAGAGCAGTGTTTAACTGCAGTGACCAGGCAGGAGATGTAATATGTGGAATGCAGTAATGTATAAGCTCTGCTAGTGAGACTCTACTATGGCAGTGGTGCAATGTAAAGATACGGCTCAGCAGGGATATGAGCTCAGGCAGTGCATCACTGCTGCAGCAGTAGTGCAGAGGGAAATAAGGCTCAGCGTCTCTCTGCAGTTGCAGAGGTGCAGTGTGGTCAGTATTGGAGAGTAATGAGTGCTCCTGCAAGAATGTTAAATACGGTCAGTAGTGATTTGTAGAGATGGAAGTAAATAAATAATCAGCTAGAGAGCCGCTGCTTTTGCAGTGGTCCTATGGGTGAGTGTAGCTCAGCGGAGCGTCTCTGCTGTTGCAGTGGTGGTTGGTAGTAGGGGATTTATGTGATCTCCCGCAAGGACGTTGGTTACGGTCAGAAGTAATATGTAGAAATCGGGTTGTGTATGAGCTCTGTGAGAGCATTACTGTTGAGGCAGTGGTGCAATGGGTGAGTGTAGCACGGTGGAGCATCTAAAGGCGTTGTTACTGGTGAAATGGTGCTACAAGGGATTGTGGTTCAGCGGAGCTGCTGCAGAGGTGCAATGTTATTCAGTATGTAGGCAATATGTGTTCCGGCAGAAGCATTTACTGCTATATTAGTGCAGCAAAGTGTGGTGATAGTAGTATTTGGAAACGTAAGTGTACATGAGCTCATTTCGAGTGTCACGGCTGCAGCTATTGAAACTTGGGGTGACCCCTAAATGGGTCCGAGCTTTGGTGAACGAGGGGAAAAAGGAAGAAAAAGGGGAGAGGGTAGTAAAGGATCTCCTGTTAGTAGGAGGTGGAGTAGGGGGAAAAGGCAGAGTAGTGCTTATTCCTAGAAACTCATGTGGGTGGAGGTCAGATGGAGAGCTTCCCTGAGGTGGTTCTCCTGTAGTGTGAGAATGCTAAGAAGGTTTGGAATGGTTGTGTGGGGGAGGGGATGTCAAAAATGTATATATAACGTCCTTTGCATAATTTATCTGTTTTGCTTTGCTTAATAAAGAAAGATAGAGTTTCTTTTTCCTGCAAAGTTAGATCAGATATGGTGTGGTCAATTGTGTGGTTGAAATTTTATGTTGTTTCAGAACATCTCAAAAACCAAAAAATTTGATCAAATCAAAAAGACGCTACTCTACTGATCGCGCTCCAATGACTAGTTTGGATGATAGCAAACATTTAATCTTTGTTGGTGAGTTGTTTTTTTTGGCAAGGTTTCTTCTTAAATCATGCTATGTACGGCTGGTGGAACAATAGAGGAGAGAGTTTGGCTTCATGCAATGGTTTGGAATCGTGGATGCTGGCGTTTTGCGAGTTTGATCGAAGTTTGTGGACTGTGATCTTGCTGGAGGATTGGGTTGAGGACACGGCGGATGTGTTGTGTGAGGCAGTTTGAAGTGTGAGGTGTAAGAGCTGGTGGGCCGGTCACTGTGGGAACCTAGATATATAGTGGTTTAGGAATCATCTGATTGGTGAATAATAAATTGGATAATGCGACACCGGCCGCAAGCAGTCATAAGCACGTGATCCTCTCGAAATTAGTTTATAAATAAACTAGTGCTGTCAAAATTCGCTGTTTACATGGTCGACTCTTAATCAGAGTATTTTCTTAATCATATTAAAATCAGAGTATTGGTGTCATTTTAAGGTACTCAATGTAAATGCCAGATGATGCCACAAGCTGACAAAGACATTCCTCTGCCTTTAGTTGATTCCATGCGCCCTCAAATGCTTCAATTCCCTCATACACGCAACTTTTGTAAAGCGTCTGCTTCACATTATTGTCTCAGAATCCTTGTGAAATATAGCCAAGCTTTAGAACGCTTAGTTTAAGCAAATTTGATGGACGCAGAACGTACTGATGGATCTGAAGGGAGTCCATCACGCGCTGTACTGCGCATATTTTGCGTGTGTGCGTTTCCTAGCAACAAGAACAAATGCCTAACATCGCAGACGGTGTCCGTATCCCTCAAAGTTGTTTAGCTTTAAACGTTTAGAGATGGTGTGACCAAAGTCCCTGTAAGAATTAGTCTTTGGTGTGACACACGCGTACCTGTGTGTGCCTTTGATGTACCCCTTGATGCTTCTTACGTCCTTGTTGCAGCACCAAAATTTATATGCTGATTCAGTGATTCTGCTTGTGAGAGACTGTTCTCACTCTCAGGTCACATCATTTAAAAGAAAATGGCCACATTGTCCCCTGATAATATCAACAGGACTGTCTTAGCAACTGGCTGAATGTAAAGGAGGACTAAGCAAAATTGTTTCTACTTTTCTATACTTTTAATATACTTTCTACTTTCTCAATTGTTTGTCTTGAGTTTACATTCATGTTACAGTTGAATAGCCAAAATTACAAGTTTCAGTCTTTTAATTGCAATTAATCATGATTAATTGCAAAAAAAGTTTGATTAATTAGTAATTTATTTTTTATTGTTTGACAGCACTAAAAAAAACTTCACTTGTACTTTTGTCTTTGTTTTCTTGCCTTTGTGCATGTCCTGAGGCTCAGCTGAAAAACTATGTGGTAACATTTTTTTTACCCGACAAGATGCAGTAATGCCGTCTAGAAAGGTTTCCTGCTGTTTGTCCAATCAGGGACGGGATAACATAAATATACAAATAATATTGTTAACCTGGGGTTTTTCCAATGTGAAACATCTGGTAATAAACCCCAGCATGGAACATGACAACAGATAACCCAGGATTCTGTTTATCCAGTGTTAGAACGACCCAGGGTTAACAATTTCAAGTGTGAAAAGCCCTAAGAATCCTCAGCATCAGCTACAACAGAGCACAATGACAAACAGCGATATACAAAAATCCTATTGGAGAAATGACCAGGAATAATAAATGGCAGAAATGGTCACACTACAAGCTCTTCAAACAAGTGTGTTCATGACTATACATACAAAGAAAAATAATAAAATTAGAAAATATGACTTTGCAACATCAAGCAGCATTAGGCATGGGCCAGTATAAGATTCTGACAGTATGATAACCTTGGATAAAAACACGGTTTCACGGTACTGTGATTACTGCTCAAATATATATATTTCTTAATGTCTGGGTAAAAAACTAAAACTTTTTTTTCCTTTAAACACAATATATTTTCTTTTGAGAAACTTTTAAAGTATTTTGGAGCAGTAAACATGTCAGGTTGAATAATTAAAATGAATAATTGACTTCTGCTGTCTTCATTTGTAAAAAAAAAAAAATCTTTACAATTTAAAATGGCATATTTGAATATCTTTTCTGCTGGAGATACTGTTGTCCTAAAACAAACTTAAAACAGAATATAAAAAAAACCCTTACATATACAGTTGGAACAGTTTTGCATAACATTTTGGCCTTTTTAAGACCTTGACTTTTCCAACCGCGCTAACTTGGAAATGGTTATCACCTCATGACTAAGCAGCATAACACTGTTTTTAGGATCTAAAAATTTATTCTTTAAAAAAAAGTCTCAAGCAAAAAGATTCCAATGGCGGCGCCTGCTGGTACGTGAAGAATATGGTCAATACTGACGAACTTTACACTCAAATGTTTGCATATCATCAGCATGCTGTAATCCATTTCTGAATCAGCAAAAGTCATTTTTAGACTAGTTTGTTGGCCAGTTGTAGTCAGTGCAATGCTAAACGTTATTGTTCCACTATAATTTGTTAGTTTTGTCTCACGTCGACCCACAACAACATCATATAGTTTAGAATACTGTACAATGTTTTATAATAATTAATTATTTTAGTGTCCATTTCAATCAGCATGTTTAATAATGGGGGCATCCATGTTTTTTGACATACTTTAAACCAGGGTTTCTGCAGGTTTTTACCAAGTTAAATTTAAGACTTTTTAAGTTAAGTATGAATGAAATTTTAGACTCATAAAGGGCTAAAGGCAAAGGAATTTTTCAAATGGCCCAGATGGAAAAGATTTTTATTTGCCCTTTCAAAAAAATATTATAATTTAATACATTTAATAATACAATAATAAACGAATAATAAAAAATACAATACTTTAGATATTTCTTAGCAAAAGATTTTAAATATTGTGTAAAAACAAGCAAGCTCTACTTGTCTCCACACACTTTTTCCATCATAAACTTTCTTTAAAATATAAAAATGAACAAAAGCTTTAAAAGTTTTAAAAACTATAATAAACTAAATCTATGCACAACAATCTGTCCAGGTCGATGTCCTCAGCAGTAAATACATGGAGCACGTTTAAACAAATGTTATTGTGAGGAAAATAATTCATCCATTATGAAAAATAGAGTTAAAATGACCTTTTTAAATAAAAAGTTTAAAGTTTTATTGAGATGATTGTTGGTGATTGTATGGCTTTTGGCCAGATTGGGGAGCAAAACATGAACAAAGGATAAGTAAGATTTGTTTAAACAAGATTTAAGATCTACAACACAATATTTCAGTAAATTTAAGACTTTAAGTATACTATTTAGATTTTGGAATTTACGACATTAAGACTTTTTAAAAAGAAACCCTGTTTAAACACAATAGCCCTGGTAATTAGTTATTATAATAATTATGTAATTCTAACTCAGATACTATCTGTGAGATCTAGTAACAACTACTAGAAACAAGTATAAACCCATGAAGAAGTTTATGAAAAAGGGAATTGTGATTAACGTGACATATGCAAATGGTAAATACGAAGCCAACACTATCACTGTAATAGCAGATATCTTCTAGGAGAATACTGTAGGTCAAATATCATCAGCTCAGTTATACTTTTTTAATTTATTGTTTTTATTTATTTTATATAGCGCCAGTGCTCAAGAACACTTTACAAACAGTAGAAGAACAAGAAAAGCAATAACTTTAAGAATGACAAAAGACATGAGGACAAGTGACGGAAGAAACTCATTCCTGTCTTTCAATGAGTGCTGATGTGCGTTTAGGAGAACTAGGCAGCACACTCAGGGCTGCAAGATGGATTTAATTTAGTATTCTTATTATTAACATATATCTCAATGAGGATCAAATGACTGAGTTGGTCTTTGAGAATGAAAATCAACCTGTTTGTTCCTGCGGATCTTCATGTTTGACTCTGAATGTTTCTTCAATCTTCACATCTTCACTCTCCTCTTTAATAAACGCCATCTTTATAACAGTGTGGAGATCAGTCGCTTCAGCAGGAGTTTTTCTCTGCGTTTGGACACTTTATCCTGTTTAAAATGAACAAAACAATAAAAATGTTCTGTTTAAAACAAATAAAACAGAAACAAAATAACTTCTCTTCAACACTTGCTTCAACAGTTTCTTTATATGAGAGTAATTAACAAACAGAAATCAGGTAAGTCTGAGCAAGAAACAGCTGCCACAAATGACCTCATTAAAACTAGTACTGCATGTCTTATATATAGTGATGTTTACTTAGAATGGAATGACATTATGCTGTTTAATAAATTAAACCTTCATTAAAACACTTCTTACACACATTTCTGTTACTTTATTCAAACAATAGCCCTCATTACTGTGAGTAAAGTACTTTTTTATATAAAGAGTTACAATAATGTTTTCCACAACAGGTACATAATGTAGCATCAGATGAAAAACCTTAAACTTCAATCAATCGGTTTAAATGTGTAAAAGTTTGAAAACAAACTTTTGTCCAGTTGAATCACAGCGCGGAAGCGGCGCAGCCTTGTCACGTCACACGCCATGCCAAAATAAAAATCTTTTTGTTTCGCTTTTTTGCCACTTACTGTTGCAGTCAAGACTTGTTGATAAATTTCTCCCTCGTTTTCCACTTTCCACTAAATCTGCTCTCTCTCACACACACACAAAGGCACACAGATATTCACTATTCTAAGATGACCAAAACCTTTAATGTAAACAAACTTTCGGACACTTTTGAAAAACTTTTTTAATCTATTTCACGGTGACTTGCATGTCTAAAACACTTTACTTCCTTTTAATATCCAAGTCCAAATCTCATCCTCATAATTTTGACCTCTTCTTTCCTATTTCTACAACTTCATAATTATTTTCCTTTTTTTATATGAATTGTTGTCTCTTATTATCCGTATTCCACGTTTCCTGCCATTCTTTAGCAATATCTTTAGAAATAATATTTAACTTTACCTTTACTTACAGAAGCATTAAAGGGGCAGTTCACACATGAAATACAATTCTGTCATTTACTCACCCTCTACATGTTCCAAACCTGTTTGAGTTTCTTCTGCTGAATGCAAATGAAGATATACTGAAGAATACAGGGACAACAAACAGCCACTATATGGTTCAACGGTTCCAGGGCTGGACTGCGACAAAAAAAATCGGCACTGGCATTGTGGGCTAGAGCGGCCCACTGCATACAATCAAAATGCTACCCATCTGTTCACGCCCTTGAATATGTTTATCAACTCCTATTCTATAAAAGCACAAAAGCCATACACACAAGTCTTCACAAGCGTAATCAACATTGTGTCTGTAAAGTTATTATTTCAAGCCACACTCCAGTTTCTCTTTTCTTTCAGACTTCACCTCATAACCCTCTGGCTGTTCTATAAAATGTCACACTCTATTGATGCATGTATATATGCTGTTTTTACATCCATCTGTTGAACAATCAGATTTTCTTGTACAGATATTAGCATTAACACTCTTATACTAGTCATTTGAGCAGTTGGAGAAAAAGTCTCCTCATAGTTCACACCCTTTTCTTAGCTGTACCCTTTGGCAACATACCATACTTTGTATTTGTCGGACCCATCACTATTTGTCTTAATTGCAAAAACCCATTTACCCCACTAGATCTTTGCCTTCAGGTAGGTTGGTAAGAGTAAATGTTGCATTTTCTTTTAACGATTGCATTTCTTCACAGCTTTAACCCTTTCACTTGCATTCACTGGTGTTACTGCCTCTTTGTATGTTTGTGGTACATTACATTCGAGTCTATAACAATAATCAATGTTGATCACATCACCTTCAAAACCACATGCATAATGACTTAAATAAGCTCACAGGAAATCTCCTCACTTCTGTTTTATCTTCCACCGGTTTGTCTTCAATGACCTCTTCCTTAACACTTTGTGGGCTCAACTCTGGGACTAATTTACAGACTCTCTCTTCCTGATCTCAAAATCATCCTCAACTGGAATCTTTGATTCAGCATTTGTTTCAGATACAAACTGAACAAGTCTGTGTTTCTGTACTTTCTTGCTGTAAGGATAGTAGACCATGTATGCTGGACTGTTCTTGCCATATCCAACAAAACTGCCCCTCTCACACCTTGAATCCAACTTTCCTAACTTTGCTTTGTCATTTCTGTAAGCGTAACACGCTAACCCAAACTTCTGCATTCTAGCAATGTTAGGCTGTCTGCCAGTTAACATGAAGTATGGTGTCTGTTTTGAGCAGACTACAGCTAACACTACAGCTGCTGTTTGAACTGCACATGTCCATTGTGTCTTTGGTAACCCACTCTCTATTATCATACATCTAACCATTTCAAATAATGTTCTCCAATTTAATTTTGCAGTGCCATTTTGGTGCCGAGAATATAGTGCTGATGCCTCATGTCTAATTCTACTTTTACTTAGAAGTATTTGACACTCTCTCCCTGTGAATTCTGTACCATTGTCAGACCTAATACGTTTAACCCATCTCATACTCTTATTTTTCAGAAAGTATACAAAAACTAGTCATCTGTGGAGGATAATGCATACTTATGACCGTCTTTGGACACTGGGGCTATAGGCCCTGATGAAAGAGCACCATTTCTAGAGCTGCTTTGGCTCTTTCATCTGGCCCTCTATTTCTAGTATGGACAAACTTTCCCTGTGCGCAGACTTCACAATGTGGGATTTCTTTATCTCTCTTACACTTAATCAAATCAAAGCTTCCTTTTCAGGACTTGTGGGGCTCATGTTCCTATGAAATATGAAATAGGTTGAAACTTATATGGGCTACAGTCCATTTGCCAGGAGAAAAACAATATTCATCAACCCAATTAACAAACAAAAAACTAAATAGTTGTAAAGAAGCTCTTTAAAACGACTGAAGAACTTAATACATCTTTGAACAATGCACACACACGCATGATTAGATTTTATACATTTTATAATGTTGCATTCAGATGTTATTTGAGTGTAAATTCAGAATGAGCAACTTACCTTTTCAGTCTTCAGTGAAGAAGTAGGATGAGAAATGGCCTCAGTAGGCTTTTCTTTGTATGTTGTTGTTGGTTAATAATCCCAATGTAGGAATCTACAAATGTAGTTTGTCCTCCAAAGTTGTTCTCTTTACTCAGCAAAATAAGCCAATGAAGATTCTGTCAGGAACCCGGAATATATAGATACAACCCTGCTGAGCTACTGTATCTGGAATGTGATTGGATAAGACTCAGTTGGCCCCATTAATGTGGGTATAAAGATGCAAATGAGCAGTGGGGGAGCAGTGAAGACTCAAGACACATTACTGTGGGGGAGGGGAAGTTCAGCAGCTTTACACACCGTAGTTTTACAGAGAATAATGATGTACTGGGAAAATAAGTTGACTTTAGCCATCTTCATTTGTTTTGTTGCTGTTGTGTTGTGTGCCTATTGATGGAAGCTTTGCGAATACATTTCATGCTCTTTTGTAAAAGTATTTAGTAATACTTTTAAACATATTTTATTTTGATTCATGTTGTTGCTGCTGCGTTTTGTAGTTAATGTTGATACACTTTTGTTGAGGTATTTTGATTTGAAACACTGTTCAATTGCAGAACAATGAAAAAAACAACAATTTCTCATTGCAGAACAATGACATAGGCATTAGACGATAACCCTTTTTAAGGTTTACCACGATTTGGAAAAGTTAAGGTTTTAAAACCGCAAAACTTTTTGTTTTACAGATCCTTAGGTACAAGTAAGGTTTTTTTCTTTTTTGTTTGTTTGTTTAGTTTTTTTAGGACAACAGTATCTTCAGCAGAAAAGATCTCCAAAGATGCAGTTTTAAACTGTAAAGAAATCTGTGTTTTTTAAACAAATGAAGACAGCAGAAGTCAATGATTCTTTTTCATTATTTAGCCTGACATGTTTACTGTCCCAAAATGTTTCTTAAATAAAATATATTGTGCTCAAAGGAAAAAGGTTTTGTTTTTACCCAGATATTTAAAGAGAATATATTATAAAGCAGTGATCACAATATTGAGAAACTGTGATAATTTTATCCAAGGTTATCATACCGTCAGAATCTTATACCGACCCATGCCTACAATGCAACATACAGGAGTAATTGTACACCAACATTATGGTTTAGAACAATAACTTTCTAACGAGACCATTCATATATCCACAGCAAAACAGAAGCAAATTAGACATTAACACCCACTCCAGCCATTAGGAGTTCAGGTCAGTAATCATGGAAGAACAAGCTGCTAATGAGACTTTTCATACCTCCATCACTCAGCAACATTAGCTAATTAGTAACGTTAACACCCATTCCAGCCGGCCATTGAGAGTTTAGATCAGTATTCATGCAAGAACAAAACATAAATATAAATAAATATATTAAGAATACAATCAACATCCAAACTGGCAGCTTACATATTAACTTTAAAAGATTTAACTTAAAATAGCAAATAACTCAGGAAACCGTTGTTTCCAATTCTTCAAGAGTCCAGGTCCACTCGAGGGGTCTCCATGACCTCTGACCTGGCTGGGTAAATCTTGAGGAAACAAATCATTGGGCATACAGAAAAACAATCACACACAGATTACTCCAGTTTTACTCTGAAGAGGGATGACACTGAGGTCATCATATAATCTAGACTCTTAAACATTCAACTTTATTAATAATCACAAAGACATAAGAAAGGACATGTGTTACTCCATCCATCAGAAAACCCACGCCATCAGTACACATGAAACAATATATATATTTTTTCTTTTTTGTATCTATATCACCAAACTAAGCATAAATCCACTCAAACGTGTTACAAGCCTCTTTTTTTGGTTGTTGTTTTTTAAATTTGGTTAATTTCAAGAGCCTAACACACACTCTTATAATTCTACACTTCATCAGAAATCACTATTCACTAAATATAGATTTAATTTAGCTTTTTTCTTTGAATGGAAACTAAACAATTGACTGTCATTTAACTTTATTTATTTTATCCTTGTCCTATCCTTTGTTTTTTGCTTTGTTAATCTGTTTCATATGTATATTTTCACCTAAATTGTGTATTTTTAAATAGATTTTCCTTGTATGTGTACTGTTTCAAACTTTTAAACGTGCAATCCTTTAAAAGAAAAAAATACACTTCATTATTTAAAACATATAAAGCTCTTTCAGATAAGAGCAACACTTTTCCCCTTCACTTGAAAAGTGATGTCATAGTTTAATTAAATAAGAAGAAGAAAAGGAAAATGACAGGGAAAAATAACTCAATGATCAGATTTAAACTTCCCGCCATTTCCCCTTTTCCATGTGATCAGCCGAGGACAAAACAGAAGAAATCCACAAATATCCACAATATCCTGACGCTGAAATAACGGCTCTGTATGAGAGCTGCTCTTTGAAGAGAATAAGGCAGCAAGTCTGATTAAAAATAGTTTGCAGTCAAATACCATAAGAATTTATTTTAGCAAAAGACAAAAGTATATGTATTTTGGACAGAATTCAGTGTAAAATGTAAGACATTATTTATAAAGACAGACAGGCCTGCAGAATTATTTGCAGTGTGTTTGAAGATGAATGGCAGCCGTTGTTTTTGATCTAACAGCTGTATAACTACATGCTGAATGCTGTGAGTTTGTGTCAGGATGATACATGAGCTGACTTTTTGAGCAATGTTAGGCAGTATTACAGGGTCTGATGCCGCTTGGCTACTTTCATAAAATTGGCAACAAACATTTTACTTATTAAATTTAACTGTAAGTTATTTTATATTTATTCATCAATAGGATGTGAGGTCTACTTATCTGCCTATCTCACCCACTGTCCTTCAGCTTAATCCCTGATTTATCAGGGATTGCCACATAAGAATGAACCGCCAATTATTCCAGCATATGTTTTACACAGCGGAAGCCCTTCCAGTGGCAACCCAGTACTGGGAAACATCCATACACTCTCACATTGACACATGCACATATACACTAATTTAGTTTATTTATACTGTATGTCTTTGGACTATGGGGGAAACCGAATATTAGTAACTGGAATTATTCATGTAGTAGTAATGGGTACTTTTTACTTAAAGAGCACCTATGTTACCCCTTTTGCAAGATTTAAGATTTTGCAAGATTTAAGTCTTTTGTGTCT
>CAIGQQ010023278.1:10744-47782 GCA_903798035.1 Danio albolineatus
ATCCATTTTTTATTCAACAGGAACAAGGCATAGATTTGATGCTTTGCAGAGAAAGTGAAACTGAATTAACATTTAATACATGTGGATATTGATCACAAATGTACAACACATGCAGGAATCAAATAGTTTCTATATAAATTCTGTTTCTAAAAATGAATTTTTACAATTGATATTTGGTTTTAAAATTAAGGTTTGTAATGTATAGTACCTTGAATATATGTGCAAAATGTTAACAACATTGTTATTTATATGTTTATTATTTATTTTCTGCATATTACTGACGGTGGTATCTTTCCATATCTTTTCACATTCACCAACACCAAAAAAAATAAATCTGTTCGCATTTAACCAGCAAACAGATTGAAGAGTTATAAATTGTTTACAGGTTACTGATTTTAAATAGTCTTTCTTCTCATAAAGAAGCTTTCAATCCTCTATTTCTTGTGTCTGTGGTTTCAGAGACAGCTCAGGCTTTTAAATCTGTCTTCTGATTCAGTGTGTTGGATATTGTTCATATAGGGACTTAATCCCCAACCCTAGTTTAATACCAGGTGGAAACGGGGTCATAGCCACAGTCTTCATTGGCTCATATTGTCTTCCCCTATCCCATCTAAACCAAAACTTTCAACCAGATCTGTCTAACCTCTTTGGGGTCCAATATTCTACCCATGGCACGCTGAGTTATTAGCTACAGGAGTCAAGGAATGCTAAAGGGTTAAAACTGTTCTGTATTACATCAAACTAGCTCAAACAAACAAGAAAACAAACACTCAGTTGTGTCTGTTCATTGTGTCTCCTCCAGGTACACCTGTGAATAGAATCCCCATCATGGCCAAGCAGGTGTTGGATCTGTACATGCTGTATAAACTAGTTACAGAGAAAGGAGGTCTTGTGGAGGTGATCAACAAAAAGATCTGGAGGGAGATCACCAAAGGCCTGAACCTGCCCACCTCCATCACCAGTGCCGCCTTCACCCTCCGCACACAGTAAGCTCATTTTCCAACTTTCTCTCTTTCTCTCTCTCTCTGGGTTTTTTTTTTTTTGTAAAGATCATTGTGTACATAGTAAAAACATGCTCATACTGTGATTTTGACCATACAAGAAAAATCTGGTGTATTTTAGTGGTGTAACAAATCTTGTTTTTTTTAGTCACAGTTCAGACCATTTTCGGATCAGCCAAAAAGGAAGGAGAAAAATGTCATTTGTTTTTTTATTTATTACCAAAACGGTACTGCAGGACACTTTTAGGTTTAACAAACAAAACTTAGAACCTGTAATTTTATTGAAATTAAATAAAGAAATAATCAGCTCAATGAAAATTAATTGTAAAATATTCAGTACTGTAAAAATTGACTGTTACTACATCGTTATACTATAGTTGCTGGTGACACTAAATGTATAAATCTAACATTATAGTTATAAAACCCATATTTATTTTTTTAGTCCCATTTTAGTTAATAAATGATTCCTGTTATTCACTCATAAAACTTCAGATTTTATTGCTAGGTGGATAATTTTTAAAGGTTCAGGACACCCTTGGAACACTTTGTTTTAAAAATGTAACAGATTTGTGTGTGTTGAGCATCATTTAAGACAATGTTAGCACCTGTCAGCTTTAATTGTGGGGAAAACTGGATAATTTTGAGCTTTTATCAGCTAATTTCATCTTCCGTAATTAAACTAATTTTTCGGTGTGAATCTGCTTGTGGAGTGATGGCGCGTCGATTTCTTATTGTTATTCATAGTGGAGTTTTCTTATCCTATGAGAAGACCCTGCTTCTTAATTATTCATGAGAGCTTGTGCTTTCTGAAAGCAAGACAGACCTACCAAGCTGTGGCCCAATGACTGGGTGAGACCGCGTCTGCACAGCACTGGTCTAAAATTGCAATAATAATAAAAATAAAATAATAATTAATTGTATTGCGACACTATAAAAACCACAACCCATTTGTTCATGCTCACTGACAATACACAACACACAGAAAGTGAAGTGAATGAGGAGGCATGTGGACAAAAATCTAAATCAAGTAATTTTATTTCACGCCAATGTCACATTTTATGCATCTAAAATATATTTTACCAAAAACAAATTTGTGGCTAGTGAAAATGGCGAGTGAATAGTAATGTTGGAAAATTACTAGTCACAGTGGCTGGTGATCAAAAAAGTTAATGTCAAGCCCTGTTGCCATGCTTCTCGATCTCATAGCCAAATAAACCAGTAGAAGACACGATGCCAACCATTCAGGACTTCCAGAACAACACATACACTTAATACACAAATACACTTCATTAAACAAATGCACATAGACAGTGTCTATTAAACACCAGCTATATGCAGTAAAATTGAAGGTTAACTATGTCTGTATATAATAACTTCTACTTGATTGTAACCTTAACTTAATTTGATTGTAATGCAATAATGTGCACCGCTGTGTTGAAACGATAATTATTGTTAAAAGTGCTATATAAATAAACTTTAAATTAAATTAAATTAAACAACACAACAAACATTATTTTACTCGTTAAACCATTATTAGTTACCTGCCAGAGGGGAAGGGGGTTGGAGCGGGAAAACTCTGGAAGTACAAATTTCAGATACAGGACTTCAGTATTGCAGTTCTTAAATGGGGATAGAATTTAAAGGAGATTTGTTTAAAATTCGAAAACATTTCTTACTTTTATTGACTTGCATTCGGATTGATGAAGAACATAATGAGTTATTTAGATTAAGTATTTTAGAGCGTGATATGGCAGTCAGTTTCATACAGTCTGACCAGTTACAATTGTAAAGGACACATGCAATCACATCGATGTGATCAATCTTGGCTGGTGCCTGGAGCATACGATCACACCTGTGTGATTTAAGGTGGTCAGTGTGTCATGTCAAATTGGCACCCATGAACCATCCTAATCAAATAAGATGACCATTTAGCTGTTTAAATGATGCAGTACATGTTCTTACACATTTGAGTATTGTAAATGTCAAATATTTCATTATATATTCACAAAGTTTGCCAGAAAATGCAGCGTAAATCTTTCCACTTCAGCACAGACTAACATGGTTGCTCTGATCATCCATCATAGATCAAATAATGTGACCATCAAGCTGTTTAAATGACACATATTTGAGAATCAAAATATCAGATACTTCACAATATAATTAGGATGTTTGTCAATATTATCTGAAAAGGAGGAAAAAAGAGTCAAAAAAAAGAAAATATATATAATGATTATGGCAGTGGTGTCACATGACTTGATGTGTTGCCATGTAAACTTAAAAGCGACGCATTCTACGTAATGGTCACATAAAAAAAAAAAAAACTTGTGTGTGAAATGTTTAAAAATTGCACCATGTGAAAGTGCGTTAGGCTGACAGGTTTTAATCTTTTCTCACAGGTATATGAAGTACCTGTACCCATACGAATGTGAGAAGAAGGGTCTGAGTTCCCCTGGAGAGCTGCAGGCGGCCATCGATAGTAACCGCAGAGAGGGCCGCCGTCCCGGATACAGCAACAGCCTGTACCGCTTCTCCCCTTCACCCAGCGGAGCTGCCCCTCATCTCCTCTCTCCTCCAAAAATGCACCTTCCCGCCACAGGACACAACGAGCTGCAGGCCACCCCCAGTCCTGCCCTGAAGAAAGCCACAGGTGTGCAGTCTCTTAATGCGATTATCTCTTCTGCTTGAAAGGAAATGAGGGCAGTGAAAACAAAATGTAAATTCTTTAATTTCCCTGAGGATTTGTTTAGTCGAAAGCAAGGCATGAAGAAAGATCTGGTGTCATTTGCTCCCACTAGTGGTGAGCTGGAGATTCACATGCTTTGTCATTAGCTACCTTTACATGGACACAATTAATCCATTTACAGTTGGATTGATGGTTTAGACTGACAGGAAAGCCTTCATGTAAACACCTTAATCGTGCTGGTGGTGATTGATCCAAATGAAATGCAAGATTGGCAATGTAGAACAGAAATAATCAGATCGATTGGGAAATTATGACAGGTTTACATGCGATCTATCCACTTGTCAAGTGTGACGTTACATTAGGCATGGGCCAGTATAAGATTCTGACGGTATGATAACCTTGGATAAAAAATATCACTGTTTCACGGTATGACGGTATTGTGATTACTGCTCTAAAATGTATTCTTTTTAAATGTCTGGCTAAAAAACAAAACCTTTTTCCCCCATGAACACAATATAAACATGTCAGGCTAAATAATTACAATGAATCATTAACTTTTGTGGTCTTCATTTGTTAAAAAAGAACACAGATTTCTTTACAATTTACACCCAAAAAAACAAAACAAAAAGTGTAAAAAAAAAATAAAAATCTTACACATACCTTTGGAACGATATAGCAGAACATTTTGGAAAAACTTGACTTTTACATACCGTCGTATACCTTGAAAACGGTTATCGTCCCATGCCTGTCACGTAAAGCAGCTTGCGGCTCCTAAGTGCTCTATCAAACTGTGCTGTGAGCCTCAATAAATGTTAAAAATAAAATATTTAAAAAGAGATGTAATGCTTTTGAAAATCACGATCAATATGTATATATTATATATATCCATGCCAAATGTCCGATGGTCAGAAAGTAATTAATTTTTATAAATTGTTAAAATAGTGTTGTCTTTGAAGTCCAGAGGCTTTTGTGTACACCATGATTTTATATAAAATTGGCTTTAATGTGTGATGGGACTAAACCTGGACCTGGAAAGAGTATTTCATATGTCACAACCTAACAAGTGGAAATCTTATGTGCGTCAGTATACTGAAACTCAATATACTGAAATATACTGAAGAAAAAAAAAAGCATTTCTGACTGATCCAATCAAAAACACAGATTGTGCTTTTTACAAATTGATCACAGCAAGAAACTTGTCATATCCAAAACTGGAGAGCATTTGCTTCGGCTACACTGTTCTTTGTCTTTTTGTTTAATTACTGGACCTTTATAACTAGTAATGCTGCTGAAGAGATTCTAATAAACTTTCTAAGGTAGATTCAGCATGAGGTATCTCCAAATATTTCTTGACCTCTTCTGTTAAGTAATAAATACGCTAGCGAGGATTTTTGATATCAATACTAATTGGAATTCATTTATCTATTCAGTACTATAGGCATTTACCTGATCATGATGAATTTGCTCTAGAGCTATCTAAATATTAATCTCGATTGGTTGAACATTTTAACTCAACCAATTATCCAGTTACTGACAGGTTTTGTGCAGTAAATATGCTCACATTTGCGAGTGAGAGATTTTTGAATGAAGGATGCAGTGCCTAATTTAAAAATATTTGAAGGAAACGCTATCTATTATCTACTGATGAACATCAGTGTTGAACAACTGAAATTAAAACACACATTGCCTAAAATAAACTGCCAATTTTTTTCTTATAAAAAAGTGAAAATATTTTCAGTGCTTTTCACATTAAAAGTATAAAATAAGCAGTATCTCTTCTAAATAAAACGACTCTTGCATATCCTGTAAATAATATTTTTTAACTGTGCATTTATTGCATGCTCTGTAAACAAATGTTTTAATTTAAATAATAATTTTTATGTTATGGAAATTATGCCTGTCTTAAGGCATCTCTTGCGCAGCTTTGTCAATCATTAATGTAATGCAAAGTAACACAAAAGTGACAAACAAAGCGGGTTCACGTGACTCCACACACAGTAGGGAAAGTAATTTTAAAAAATCTACCTGGAAAACCTACGAATGTCTATTCCGATTACTTTTCGATTCGCTCAGCCATAAATGTGAAAAGAGGTCATTAGATTTCTTTGAACTAAAACTGGGCGCCACGGTGGCGTAGTGAGTAGCACGTTCGCCTCACAGCAAGAAGGTCGCTGGTTCGAGCCTCGGCTGGGTCAGTTGGCATTTCTGTGTGGAGTTTGCATGTTCTCCCCGTGGTTGCGTGGGCTTCCTCCGGGTGCTCTGGTTTCCCCCACAGTCCAAAGATATGCGTTACAGGTGAATTGGGTAAGCTAAATTGTCTGTAGTGTATGTGTGTGAATGAGTGTGTATGGATGTTTCCCAGAGATGGGTTGTGGCTGGAAGGGCATCCGCTGCGTGAAACAAATGCTGGATAAGTTGGCGGATCATTCCGTTGTGGCGACCCTGGATTCATAAAGGGACTAAGCCGACAAGAAAATGAATGAATGAATGAATGAATGAATGAATGAACTAAAACTGCATTTGGTCAGGGCGTACAGTATGTGCTGACCTTTTGTGGAATACATACAATGCACATATAAACAAATAAGTGAACGTTTAGGTAGGTTTATCAAATCAGAATGTTTTATATTTAACCTGAAGTCAGATTAATTTAAGCTATGTGGTTTTGGTGTAGCTGTTCACATAAATGTATTTCATTAAATAGAACATCTACACCTTCACAATGGCACCTTGATGTGGAATAAAACCAAAACTAGACAGGAAGTGTGCATAGGAAATGAAGTTTCCTGGCCTGATTGGGAACCTCACGGTGTGAAAGCCATTAAGGGGCTGTGTTTTCCTCTGAGGGTCTACTGACAGTGACAAACCACAGGGGCCAAAGTAAATGAATCACTTGTGTTGATCTATAAAGCAGGGAACCATGTTCATGTCAAAATATTTTGCTTCATAACTTCCACTTGGGTGATGAAAAGAGCACAGAAACTACTCATCTCCCAGCTCTTGTGGTCACAACACCTTTTCGATGTTTAAGCTAATCCTAAAATACCCATTTAGGCAAATACCAATAGCAATTAGCATTTTAGCAAGGTAGCAATAAGGTCGATTCTGGCATGGAAATGTTAGGGCTGCATTGATAAGATGAAGGATTTTCATTTTGATGAACTAGTATTGATTCTAAAATTCTGAAATCAATCTTTCAATTCTCAAATCAAACTTTGCTAAATCCTTTTTAATCCTTTTTTAATGTTTAATGATTTATCTCATATTAAGTACAGTCTCAGCTTTAAAATGTTCATGAAATGAAACGTAATCACCTTTTTAAAATGGATCTCTTCTTTTTTATTACTAGTTATGCCAAAAGTAAACTTGAATGCTCATGATATGGGTGTTGAAAGATACAGAACAACTTACTGTAATGTCTCATGTAACCACTAAATTAGTCTTTGAAACAGGCGCCAGTATGTGTTGGCTTCGAAACTGCTGATTCATTTAGAAATGAAGCAAGTAACTTTTATGAATGATTACTGAATTATTAGTTCACTCAAATATTTTAAAAGCATGAATTTAGAAACAATTGTATCCCTTTGGCACAATTTACATTGAGACCAAAAGCAGATGATGTAGTCATTAAAATGTAACTCATTATTTAACTGTTCTGCTTTGCTAAAACCATGAGCACATTTGCAGTCTAGCTAACTTACTGAAATTCAGAAAAACTGCACTCTTGCTTATCTGTTATTACTTGATATTACTAAATCAATCATATCTTATCCACTTTTTTCCTAATGGATTGTATTTTCATTTTGGGGAGCTTCTGTTCAAAAGAACTAAAACAAATTGATTCAAATAATATTGTGCTACAAATAATCCATATTTGTAGTGAAAACACAGTGATGGTTTAATGAGGTTTGTCCTTCATTACTCTTGGTATTTAAACGTGACATTAGTATCACAAGCATATCTGTGGCCAAACTCTAAAGTTCACTGTGACTTGGATTTTTTTCTTTGTTTCCCTGCAGTACTGTTATATTAAATATAAGTCCATAATAGTCAAGCAGAAAGTCATCAAGGGATCAGATCCTTTCTAGGCATGGGCCGGTATAAGATTCTGACGGTATGATAACCTTGGATAAAAATATCACGGTTTCACGGTATGACAGTATTGTGATTACTGCTCTAAAGTATATTCTTTTTAATGTCTGGGCAAAAAACAAAACCTTTTTCCCCCATTCACCACAATATATTTTATTTTGCAAAACATTTAAAGTATTTTGTTACAGTAAACATACCAGGCTAAATAATTACAATGAATCATTGACTTCTGCTGTCTTTATTATTAGTTTCAATAACACAGATTTCTTTACTTAAAACGACATCTTGGATTTCTGTTCTGCTGGAGATACTGTTATCCTAAAAACAAACAAACAAAAAAACATAACTAAAAAATCTTACACATACCTTAGGAACGGTATAACACAAAATTTTGGTGGTCTTAAGATTTTGGTGGGTTTTTTTGTTTGTTTGTTTTTGTTTTTTCCCAAATCGCGGTCATTCATTCATTCATTTTCTTGTCGGCTTAGTCCCTTTATTAGTCCGGGGTCACCACAGCGGAATGAACCGCCAACTTATCCAGCATTTGTTTTACGCAGCGGATGCCCTTCCAGCCGCAACCCATCTCTGGGAAACATCCAGACACACTCATTCACACACATACACTACAGACAATTTAACCAACCCAATTCACCCATACCGCATGTCTTTGGACTTGTGGGGGAAACCAGAGCACCCGGAGGAAACCCACGCAACCACGGGGAGAACATGCAAACTCCATACAGAAATGCCAACTGACCCAGCCGAGGCTCGAACCAGCGACCTTCTTGCTGTGAGGCGAACGTGCTACCCACTAGGCCACCGTGGCGCCCCAAACCGCGGTATACCTTGAAAACGGTTATCGTCCCATGCCTAATTCTTTCCTCTTAGATCTGTTGTTAAATACACATTCTGTTCTTAGGATGATTTTACAAATCTTTTTTGATCCACTTTAAATGTTGACCTCTATATGTAATTTCTAATAAGTTGACTTTTTAATATTCAACAGAATGTTTTGTTTTTTACACTTTTAACTAATTGTTAACAGTTTTATTAGAATTTCACACAAAGCATCATGGGCTGTAGAGAAACAAGGGGGATAAACTAATGATTGAACTGCATTTTAATAGTTTTTAATAGAACTATTAAATGGTTTTGTAACATTAACTGGACAGTTTTTAGACTTTTAAAACATGTTTTGTAGAGTGGTGAACATCAGCTCATGCGTAAAAGAACAAATACAGTGTTTCCTTGTCATTAAATATCACAGTTCATGCAAGCTGAGATTTGAGCAGTTTCTGTTCTCTCTCCTCAGTCCCAGAGGACAGTCCAGCATCCATGCTGCCAGCTCGTCTCCCCTTAGCCCTGGCTCTGGGGCAGCAGCTGGCACGTGCCGCCACCCTGGAGCAGCTGAGGGAGAGGCTGGAGACTGGCATGGGCGCCGGCTCCATGAACGCGGGGCCCCCTGTGGTCGAAGGGCCGGAGAGGAAGATGGCGCGTCTGGCAGAGGAGCAGCAGAGGCTACTGCAGCAGGCCTTCCAACAAAACCTGCTGGCCATGGCATCACAGGTGAACCCCGCCAACCTGCGGATGAACAACATCAACACCCGCGGTGAGTGTGAGGAGGGACTGTGAATGTACAGGGAATTGGAAAGTAAAGTGAGATGTGTGTCATTGACGATTGGATTGTGTTTTCAGAGGAGAAGCAGGACTTGTCTCTCAGCATTTCTTCTAATGGCTCCGCCAGCATTACTGTGTCTGTGGAGGTCAACGGGATTATTTACTCAGGTGTGTGTTATTATATTTGTTCACATGTGGGATTGGCCGGTGTTGTTTAAAGTACTTAACATCAAGTTATTACACAGACCCAATTGTGAAAGATTTTAACCTGTTATAATTTATGCTCTGTATAATTTACAGTAAACTGAACACAATGTTAATGTAAAATAATAAAATAAGTGTGCGCACATCTAAGAAAATCTTCAAGGCAGGACCTCAATCAAGCCAAACAAAACAAGAATGAAGTTAACAAAATCAGCACACTGCCACAATCTAATTAGACTATTCAATTCTAATCAAATTGTTGTTTGAGAGCTAAAGTGGCAGTGCAGCATTCTTAAATGTGCTACTAAAAGTTGTTTAACTTATTCAACTGCTAACAGAGTTGACGTTTTCCAGCATTTTGTGCTTTAGCTCAAGATGCTAACCTCAGTCCAGACACCACATGGCATGACTAAATCAGAATTGTATGTATCTTCATCATGTTATAGTTTTAAAAAATGATTGAGAATTTTGAGTTGACGAGTTAAGACAAATAATGAATCTACTATTGCTGTATCCTAAATCATTTATTAATGAGATTAATAAATAGCATGCCTAAATGCCTTCCTGAGTTTCCTCCAGAGGAAGTGACATCACCTGGAGCAAGTCACGTGCTTTTTCTATAGACCTTTTTCTTAGAACGCAAAATTGCCCATTATGCTTTGTGTCTGGTCGGCAGCTGATGCATGTAAACAGTTACAGTCGGACAGCTTTGAAACAATAGTTTTAATCTTTTTTACTTGCTTTTAACGCCTTTGAACTAATACTGCTGTCGATCAGCACCTCCTCCTGGACTGGTTATTTAAAACAATGCGATCTAATGGGATGCAAAACAACTGCTGCGAGGCATTTTTCCCTTGTTGTGAGATGGTATCTTGTGCCATTTAAATGGAGCCTTGTAATCGCTAAAGTCAACATCTCTGTATAACCAACCCAAACAAATGTAATTCACCAAAATGTTTGACACACACACACGTAGCCTACTGTACTGTCCCACTGACACATTGATTGCATGAGTGTAACAAAGTGGAAATAAAGTGGCATTTTGAAATGACAGAAAAACACATGCCCTGGTAAATATTAACGGCTCCCGATTAGAATCAGCCATCAGAGTATCAGTAACAGACTTTTATTGGTAATTTTTTTAAATTGCATGGCTTGCATGCCTACTAGTTTTATGCCAGTAATATAGTTTGCTCTTTATAATGCAGTAAGCTATTGTTTGTGTGTGTGTGTGTGTGTGCATTTTAAGAGCTGCAGAGTACACTATAACAGCTGACAGGTCGGGAACACTGACGCTGTATTTCAGCATCTGATCTGACGGCAGACACTGAATCAGGAGAGCGTTTTACTCTCTCACTTGAACCGCGTCTAACGCTTTTAACACGTGTCTTTCTTTCAAAATGAAAGTTTTGCATCACAAAAACACTCCCTAAGCCACTGAAAACAGTATTGACACCCAGTTGAGAAACGCTACCCTGGCTGATGACAGTATTTACCGGAAGTTCTAAGCAGTCTACCGGAAGGTCACTGTGGCACCCTCCATGCAGCAGCGAAGAAAAAGGTCTATAAGTGGTTTAAAGATTATGCCTTTTTATAACCCATTAAGCACAGTTGACCACAACACAGGGACAGAAATTTGTATATTTTTTATAGCAGAGATAACAGATAAGACGTTTAGTGCAAATGTTTATTAAATTGAGTTTTGTAAACACAAAAAAAGAGGAGAATGAGACTTCATTATTTTATGATAAATGAAGCTGAATGTGTGATTCAGGAGGCAGAGGCTGTCTTTTCTAAACCAAATATCACTTCATTTCCATTCAAACATTGTTCATAGAACATAGAAAGTTTCTTTAAATAGGTTTTAGAAGGAATCTGCTCAACAACCTGTCAAATGTTTAACTTGGATTAACTGGTAACTAACAGAACTGTGGATAGAAACTCTTTTGTAAAATTATGAATTCAGTTTAATAAATTCAAACCCTGACATGTGAAGCAGTACAATAGAATAATTTAACATGTTACCTTTTAGTAATATAGATTTTTTCAATATGTTTGGTTTTCAAAAAAAAATTAAACTGTTAAATTACAGTGGTACAATCGGTTTCATTTTTTTATAATTTACTGTGATTACTATAATTAAAAAAGTTTCAGTTGATAAGGTTATACTGTGAAAGATTACATAAAAAATTGAAATGACTAATTTGCCTGTAAATATATTTTAAACGAAAATATATTTCTTCTTCCAGTCTTCAGTGCCGTGTGCTCTTTCAGAACTGATTCTAATATGCTGGTTCTGTCAAAAAACTAATGCCGTGTTCAGACTGCATGATTTTAGCCCCGATTTTGACTCGCCGACAGATTTTGAAAAATCGACAACAAATGCCTGAAATCACAGGTAAATCGGTGCTCGTGCATGCAAGTGAGAATCACACAATATGAACTATCAAAGACGCGATCTGAGAGAATTGCCGATGAGTCGCCGATGCCCGGGAGATATTTGGCGTGCTAAATATCTGGAGCAGTCGGCGATTCAAATCATGCCGTGTGAAATGTGTTTTGACTGAAACTAACATCGGCGATCGCCTACAGCCAATGAGAGAGCAGCATTCACTAGTGTGGGTATCTGCAGGCCAGTGGGAGGTTGAGGAAGTTAAAAGCGCTCATTTTTAGTTTATTCGGACACAAGAAATAGGGGGAAAGTTAGTGTAAATTTGGCAGGAGCTCCCGTGTCTGTTTGACGTGTCATGTGAGCAATATCACAACCCAACCCGGTCAAAAAATAAAAAACTTCAGGAGAAATTGCTTATTCCCTTCAAAGCCAGGTGAGCAAATATGCATTTTCTACCCCATTAAAGGCTTCTTTCTCGTTATGTAGTTAATAACAAAAGATATACTACGTGTTTTGGGGTGTGAGACGTAGTTTGGACAAAGTTGTCTGCGATTCTTCCTATTTTGAAGTCATGCAGTGTGAAAAACTCTATGTCGCCGATCCATCTTGCAGTGTTAACAAAGCAACGACAAAAAGCAAGCCCAGATAGTCATGCAGTATGAGAACATCTGTGACGCGACTACTTTGAAAATCATGCAGTCTGAACTCGGCATAATGATGTTGAAAATCAGAAAGAACAGCACTTTTAAAAAACTTTTTAATAAGCTTCAAACTATTTATAGCATTAAAACTGGAAATCACCACATCATTTATGCTTCCTCATAGGGTTTAAACCTTTGAGTTTCTTCTATTGAACAAAAAAAGAAGATATTTTGAAGAATACTAGTTACTCGTTGATTCCATACTAGGACAAAATAATTACTATGGAGCACGATGGGTTCCGGCAACCAGCATTGTTAAAATGATAAACTCTTTAAAAGCAGAAACTCAGTTAGGTTTTGAACAAATGAAAGGTGAATAATTTGACATTTATGTGTGTAAAACTATCCCGTTAACTTCATTAAAGACATTTGACTGAGCACAAGCTATAAAAACAACAGTGCACAATATGGAACATGTGTATGAATTAAATAAATGCATTCTTTCATATTGTGCACAGGCTCCTTGTATGCTCAGAAGTCTGGATCCGTTCCCACCGCAGTCAACGCCATGTTCCCAGGCCACGCTTCCACCCTCAGTCCCGGCATGGCCTCTTCATCCTCCTCTTCCTCCTCAAAGGGTCCCGACTCTGTGGATCCAGCCACAGGCGGGTCACCCTAACCAGCACCAACACCTCCAAAACCTGTTACCAAAAACAACCCTGCCAGTCCCGCCCAAAACTATAGTCATTTCCAGTGGAGCGCCTGAGCCGTTCTGCCCTCTAGAGGTGGTTTGACGAATCACAATCTGCCTCAAGCACAAGTTCACAGCTGTGTTTTCCTTCCAGCCAATGGAAGACCACACACAAACACACACACTTTTACAAACTCCTCAGCTGTTCAAGCTCATCACGGACCCCACCGGCTCTTTTCTACATGATGTTTTTTCTCAGGATGGTTTTTAGAGATGTTCGATTCAACAAAATACCTCAGCTGTCTTAATCTCAGTGCTGTCGTGAGTGTGGGTTTAATCATGCCTTTAATCACGCACCCATAGTCATTCACTCACTAAAGATCTGTGAAGCTAACCGTGGCATGATCAAATCTACTTCTGCCAAAGTCACATTTTTGTGAGGAGGTTGTGGTTGACAGTCTTTCTTTCTTTCTCTCTCTCTCTCTCTCTCTCTCTCTCTCTCTAGCTTTTGCTGTCTATTAATTCTCTTATTTAAAGTTTGCTGAATTTACCTCATCTGCAGTGAATTTAAAAGACTCAGGATCGATTATGATACTGCTGTGTTATTGTTTTGTTTTTGTTTTTTCAGGCTTCAATCCCCATCAAGTGTTGGAAAGTTGGTTTGGTTAGAAAAGGGGTCAGATTATAATTTTTTTTTTTTATTGTATTTACTTGATTTTATTGTTTTCTATTTCCATTGTTTTTTTAGCGACTAGATACATAAATATAATAAGATTTGGAAGAGTTTTTGAGTTTGAAATTGCATTTTACACAGCCGAGAGTTTCTTTTCTTGTTGGTTTATTATTATTATTATTATTTAGACATATTTACAGGCAACAGTTTGGTTGAAAGATTTTTCTCTACCTCAGACACAAGACAATGTATGGTTGAAAGTAAATTATGTGGACGCGAAGGGTTCGTGTCGCATGTCAATCATTTCTGTGCGTTGGACGATCATGTACAGGCTCGTAATTAATTGAGAGCCGTAGTAATGTACCATTCTTTAAAACAAACCAGGTCACGGAAAAGCAGGATAACATTCGTATCAAAGGAAGATTGGATGGCCTTTTTATTTTCTTTTGTATTTTTAGTTGTTGAACTTCAGACCTCACATATCTTTCCATATTGGAAAGCGAGTTTCTCAGGAATTTATTTTCTTCATAACTTTTAATCTTCAGAACCTAGATGCAGTCTCGCTCCTGAAACGAATGACACTAGACATAACTCGGTCGCTGTGGGACTGAAATAGCTACCTCACTTAGGATTTACCTCGGATGTAGTTCAACTACTTGCAGTACGACACAGAATTACCTCAGACATGTACTGCTGGCTGTCTTTTAAAAGCGAAAGAAATCTCTCAGGTAAAGAATTAGCAAGATACCTCAGAAAAAAGGCAGGATGGCGTTAATACAGCAGTGCGAGATGAGATTGTTGTTTGAAGAGTTACATCTCATATCCATGAAGTATTGATTAGTGCATAAACTGTCTTCCAGTAGCAATCGAGGCTCGTCGGCTTGGTTATGTTGGTGTAGTCGCGCTGACGTCGCCTCCTCAACTGTACATTGTTAGCCGTTTATAATCCTGCGTTTTGCTTGACCCTGGGACCTGCTGGGATTCAGACATTTATTAGTTTCTTCGGTTTTAAGTTCTATATTCTTCAGATTACTGCATAGCTAAGAACCAAAGACCATGTGTTTGTTATCCTCTTTGATGACCTTACTGTATAGACACATGCAACTTTACACAATGAAATTAAAGTCTGATCTGATGCAAAGTTCTTCTTAGTGCTTTATTTCTTGCTCTGTGTGTACATGTACGTTGGGGATCATTAACCAGCAGTGGCCTACATTTTGAGGTCACTGCTAGGTCATGTGTGAAGTTGTCCTGTTATATGCAGGAGTGCAAGAGAAGTCAGCACCAAATCAAAATGTACTCTTCTTATTTCAGTGTTTGTTATAAACCAGAGGTGTCCAAACTCCATCCTGGAGGGCCGGTGTACTGCAGAGTTTACTTGCTTCAACACACCTGCCAGGAAGTTTCTAGTATATCTAGTAAGAGCTTGATCAGCTGCTTCAAATGTGTTTGATTAGGGTTGAAGCTAAACTCTTCAGGACACCGTTCCTCCAGGACCGAGTTTGGACACCCCTGTTATAAACAATGTATCTGTGCACTTCATCATTTTGTAAAAATGCCCTGATAATCTGTAATCATTAATTCATTTTCCTTCAGCTTTTAGCCCCTTTTATACAGTTGAATGAACCGCCAACTTATCCAGCATATGTTTTATGCAGCGGAGGCCCTTCCAGCTGCAACCCAGCACTGGGAAACAACCATACACACATTCACACACATACACCTTGGCTAATTTAGTTTATTCAATTCATCTATAGACGAATCACCAATCTACGCCAAACATGTCGTCAAATGGGTTCAACTGCGCATACCGGTTGCAAAAAAAAGACCGTTTGCAATGGCAAACGTGTTGTGCGTTAGGATGCCAAATTCGCCAAATTTTACCATTTACCACACTGCTTTTAATGCCAACCGAACGTTTTAAAATGTTAAAAACGCTCGATTCCCTCGCTGTAAATGCTAGCGCTCCTGTTTTTTTCTGCAACCTCGATGCACGTGCATCCTAAATGTTTACAAACCGGTAATTAGTCTGCAGCGCATGTCTTTGGACTGTGGTGGAAACCGTAGCACCCAGAGGATACCCACACAAACACGGGAAAACATGCAAACTTCACACAGAAATGCCAACTGAATCTGCCGGGACTCAAACCAGCATCCTTCTTGCTGTGAGGCAACAGTGCTAACCACTGAGCCAATGTGTCACCCCTAATTTGTAATCAAAATACCATAATTATACCTCCTCCCCTGAAGTAAACATTTTATATAAATGATCACATGCTTATGATTGACCATGGCTGGCCTCGCATCACATGACTAACCAATCAGATGAATCCAAACGCACATTAATAATCCGCTTTCCTTACCTTCGTCATCTTCGTTTTTAAAGAAAAGCCCAATCCACCCTGATTCCTTTCAGTTTTAATAACAGAAGTTTTCCACCTGAGCGCAGACTCTCCTTCAGAAATCGTTCAATTGGAAGTGTGTCATTATAGGGGGAAAAGCACAATCTTCCTTTTCATTTTAAGATCAAGACATATTCTCATAAGTTGCATATCTTCAGTACAAAATAAAAATACAAGTGGGATAATTCATAACCGAACACTGATGCTCACAAATATTGGTGGTGATCTGGCAACAGGAGCTAATTTTCTAACACTGCAGACTTCCGAAGTTCATGTTGCCTTTAGATTAGCTCAAGAACAGTGCATAGAAAGCTTCATGGAGTGGTTTTAAATGGGAGAGCAGCTACGTCCAAGCCCTACATCACTGTAATGCAAAGAATCATGTGCAGTGGGGAAAAGCAAGCCAACACTGGACTTAAGAGCAACAGAGATGTGTTTTCTAGAGAGATGAGTATCACTTCTCTGTCTGAAAATATGATGGATGAGTCTGGGTTTGGAGGTATCAAGAGATCGGTGCTTGTCTGAATGTTTGGTGGTGGGGGACTGTTTTTCAGGGGTTGGACCTGAGCTTTGCCCCTTAGGGCGTATTTACACTATAGCATATTTACGGTACAGCCATGAACCATGTCCGGGCTCAATTCAGAGCACTAGCACTTGTCAAAGAAGTTAAATTTCTAAATTTCGAGAGGAGCACGTGATATGATTAAGCACGCCTGGCTGATCATCTGTAATCAGTAATAATCCAATCAGAGCGATCCAAGTTTACTATAAACGAATCATTTTCTCCATACTATTCTATCTTCATTTTGGAAGAATCCCCCTTTCCACCCCATCTCCTCCTTTTTTCCTCCCTTTTCTAGGGGGAGCTTTCAAGACCAACCTAATCTCGGATCCCCTTATATGCTTATTGACTGGGCAGAAGCCTTGGGCTCTAGTATCTCCGAGCTCAGGGTTCTCTCTCGGGACAGCATGCCAAACCTGCTATAAACACTAAGCATATCTAAGTGTGAACTCTTGAACTGGGAAATGGGCACGGTTCAGATAGCATAGTGTGAGTGCACCCTTAGTAACCCAATTTTAACATCCCAAAATAGATTGGACAGTTTCATTGTCCTGAATTTGGGGGTGTACTCTTAATGTTCCAATATGAATGCAGCAATGCACAATGCAAGGTGATAAAGGCTAGTTGGAGGTTGAATTGAACACCTTTAAGATGACAATGAGTGGGGACTGAGAGCTGGGACTCCACTTCCAACATCCTCATAAATGCAGTTTTAGAAGATTGGTCAAAAATTCCCATAAATGCCCTCCTAAACCTTGTGGAAAGCCTTCCCAAAGGAGTTATAGCTGCAAAGGGTGATAATAAACCACAGGGATCAAGATTGAGAGATCATTAAACGGTTAATTCACCCAAAAAATGAACATTCCATGATGAATTACTAATCATCATGTTGTTTTGAACCCTTCATACCTATGTTCATCTTCAGAACACAAAGGTTGAAAGGTTTTTGGATCAAGTCTCAGAGCTCTCTGAACCTCTATATATGGCAGAAGGAACAGGTTCAATCATAAAATATAAGCTACATGAATAATTCTGTGCACAACTTTAAAGTTTATAAGCATGTTAATGCAGAAGTAGTATTTGGAAAATTACGTTGTTAAAAAATAGACATGAAACACAAATGAATATTCTACTCCAAACACAAATGTATTATTGGTGAATGTTAAACGGACAACATACATGTTGAGAGTTTTAGCCAGCAGGTAATACTGTTACTTATATGATGTTGTGCAGTTCATGTCATCAGACACCAGGAGGCAGTGCACATTTTTTATTTTATTTTAATGTCTAATAGTTTTGTCCACAGCTCAGTCTAATTGAATCCGATTTCATAGATCTGCCTTCATAATCCTCATTAAAGTCTTTGATGAGTGCATGTCATAATGAAATGTATGCATATTTGATTCTCTATCAGCTTAAGCAGTGATTCATATTAGCATTTTAATTACATGCAGAACTTGATGTGGCAGATGCTGTTTTGTTGGTTTGGGATTGTTCCGATGATGCCCTTTTAAAAGGCACAGTGTGGGACACATGGCATGGTTGTCCTTGACCTGTCTCCAGTATAGTGCCTATCCCATCTCTAACGTGTCCCGCCCCCATTCTGAACAGGACCACCTCTCTAAACTCATCTCAGCCACTCGTCAAGGGAGCCAGTGGAGAGGATTACTGCCCTGAATGTAACTAAAAGACAGATGTAGGAGAGGAAATACCACAAGAGGGGAAAATCAGTGGGATTTTGATTTCGACTGAATGACAATTTGAATTTGCGTCATACAGGAAATTCCTTGATGAACTTGATGGATGGTATTGTACGGCTGGTCCAGCTCATGTACCTTTGGAAACTAGCTGAGATTCATCTTCAAGCATTATGACAAATGTAAATCTCAGCTAAATCAGTTGCGACTCGAAGATGTGAGTGTTTGGTAGAATGTTTGAAAGAAACCAGCGCCCTTTCTTGTTTGTTATTCAACCCTAGAGATGCATGCAGATGAGATCTTGTATGGAAAGGAGTTTGCTGTTCTGAAGGTGCCTCTGTAAGGATAAGTCATGTTACTTCAGAAGGTGAAGATGAAGTGAGAGCTGTGACTTTTCTTGGTCAACATGGCAAC
Organism: Danio albolineatus; assembly: GCA_903798035.1. NCBI lineage: Eukaryota > Metazoa > Chordata > Actinopteri > Cypriniformes > Danionidae > Danio > Danio albolineatus. Next base: position 29,814 of record CAIGQQ010023278.1, read on the forward strand.
TGATGAAGAGGAGAACTCTGGACAACCTCTGTGGCAGTCTGTGCTACTGTTCGGCTGTAAGGGAATGATCGAAGGAATCATTGTCCTCTTGTTTTTCTGGCTTCTGGTTCAGGTGCTCTTCACAAAGCAACTTGAAGGTATGGTAGACCTAAACTCCAATTAAGATATATGAATATATAGGGGTGTGTTTGTCAGACAAATAATGGACAAGTAGTTGTCCACTTTGTCTAACAAATCAACCTTTATTTTGATCATTTAGATTTCATATTGAAGTTCAGCTGTTCATGTCTGTTTTTTACTGTTTAGTAACTGACACTGACTTTATACGGATTAAATTGTTTCCTTTGTTTGTGGATTATGACTTAACAGTTGTTCCATGATTTAGAATGATAGCTACGGATTAAAAAGCTGTTCTAACCAGCCTTTGTCTATTCAGTCCACCTGCAGATTCTGCTGAGTGTGGGTTTGGTGGTCCTGTGTTGTTCTCTTTTCCTGGGCTGCATCATTTGTTGGTTAAAGACCAGAGAGAAGCCACCTGAAAACAAAAAGGCTGTGAGGACATCCCATCCCCCTGATTCTGTCGATGAAGTAACTGTGTCATTGAGTCCCTCTCCCTCATCTGGAACCACATTTACCAAATTGCAATATGAAGAGCTGGAAGGAGAGGTTCTAGACTATCCGTGTACTTTTGAGAGCTCTACGCCATCAGATGAAGAATTGACTGTTTTTTCAGAAGTTAACAAGCAGAAGTCATGCTTCCAAATGAGACGGCTCAGTTCTCCAACAGTTGCCTCATCTCTTTACAAGCCCATGAGCAGTGGCCGATCTTCTCTCCCCTCTTTGCCAAGACTTGGTCTTCTTGCGAAAACCCGGAAGGTTGTGGAACGCCACTGCCCTGTGACTGGGGATAATTACTCATTCAGTGAACATCGAAGGCTCACTTCCCTCAACCCACGATCACCTTGCACCCTTTCTCCACTTCAGACACAAGGCCTACTACAGGAAGAACCTTTATTTTCTAACTATGGTTCGAATGTTTACAGCGAGACTTCAGATCCCTTCTTGCACTTCACCCTCACTTTCTCTTCAATGCAGAACACACTCACTATATCCTCAGTTGGAATAACTGGCGTCGTTCACTGTCTAGAAGAAATGATTATCCAGATCAGGCTACCCCCACTTTGCCCTGGACCTCTGACTTTATCTGCCCAAGATTACAACCTTAGCTCTGGACTCTATAAAAAGTTGGTGGTCAGTGTCGGATCTCTAGAAGGGCTTAAGAGTTGCATACTCAGACTAGCAGTCTGCAAGCAGAATAATCCAAAGACATCTCTATTTGAGGATCTGGAAGTTTGCTGCAGTAGTTTAGACTGGACACTGGACAGGCCTGTAACCTGTGTTAAAGAATTAAGGCCAGTTGTAGACAAAACCAAGAGGGTTACTTCATAGCACTTGCTACAAGACTAGAATGTTTTAAACATCAATCCAGCCATCTGAAAATGCCTAAACGTCTTTTTTTTTCAGATAATCTTATTTTTATTCAGCATAGTCAACCTTCACTGGATAGGAACATTGATGTTTCTCAAAGTCACAATGTGTTTGCTCTGCTCCTCACTTTAATGAAGAATCAGACACTGGTCTATTGGTTTAAAATACAGATCCTAACACGACTGTCTCACCAATAAAACCCCAGGTGAAACAGTTTTTAGCATTCCCTAAAACGGTTTCCATAAGGTGACACTTCGACTGTTGGCTGTACAAGTTTCTAACATGAGGGGGGCTAAAACAGGGCTCTTTTTTTTCCCAACCCTACAGAGCCGGTGTCCTGCTGAGTTTATCTCTAATCCTAACACATCTGAACTACCTGATGTGAACAACCTAAGTGTAGAGAACAGTTCAGAAATTATAGACAAAAACATAAAATTGGAACTGGTCCATAAGTCGTCTGAAATCACTGACCCTTATACCCTGTCACCGGGGTGCTTTTGGAAGGCTAACATCCTGCTCCCAACCACACCTAAACTTTATATCTAAGTGTTCAGTTCCTGAATTCTCCAGAAGGGTAGACCTCCAGGAGCAGGGATGGTTATACTTCCAGACTTTCCTAGCCCAAATGTAGAAGGTATCGCACAAGCCTGAATATACCATCACTGTGCCCTTTCACTGAGGGTGTACTTGTGCAGACGCCATTGAATACTTCTACCTGACAGTCTTTGTGGAATCACATCAGAAAATTGTAAACTTGGGGAAGAGGACTCTGAGATATGACGAGGGTCATTGGCAGAGTCAAAGTTTTCTGTTTGGGTGGGACTGACAAAATGGCAAGGTAATCATATCTGAAGTGGTGTTTGGGTCAGGACTTTTTGTAATAGACTTAGGTGGCATGAATTATTCTGTGACTGATTTCCAAAAACATTTCACATTTTAAAAAGTCACATTAGTTGCTTAATCTCCTCTTCACACCACTTAACACACTGCTGTCCTTTTCCAGTTATATATTCTGCATAACCAAAACCTTGCCCATAAAAAATGACCAAAGCTTCAAATGACAAAAGATGCCCTAATGTCCCAATATAATGCAAAATATTTCCCAGAAAATTGTTTTGTCCTGAGAAGGCAGGAAAACATATTGCATCACAAATCCGCCCTATCAGATAAATGAATACATTTGTCATGATATGAAAGCACGACAACCACCAATATGTATACGGCAGGTTTGGCTTACATGGCTGTTATGTAAAACCTAGAGGATTTATCCATCATAAACTAAGCCTAAATGTTTGCTTTTAATGTTCAGGATTAAACACTTGTCTTACGAGAGCCAAGATCCACGGGAGATCAGCCTATTTTAATGACATTGTAGTTTAATCCCCCTTCCTCTTCAATCCTTCAGGCGACAGTCCGATCCCTTTCGTTTCAGGCATGCTCTGACCTCTGCAGTTGGAGTTCATGTCCGCGAGGTCATTTACTTGTGTAGCATTTACCCCCATAGACAACCCTTACAGTCTCATTGTATTACATTTGCTTTATAATAAAGGAACTGTTCACCCAAAATCAAAAATGATCCCATGATTTATTCATGCTCAAGTCATGCTAGGTGGGCTGTTTGCATTTTTTTTATTCCAGATGAACAAAATAACAGTTAAATAATATTCTGAAGGGGTGACATGGTTGCTCAGTGGTTATCACTGTTACTTTACAGCAAGAAGGTTGCTGGTTCAAGTCTCAGCTTGGTCAGTTGGCATTTCTACATGGAGTTTGCAGGTTCTCCCTGTATTTGCGTGGGTTTTCTCCGGGTGTTCCAGTTTCCCTCACAGTCCAACGACATAAGGTACAGGTGAATTGAATAAACAACATTGGCTGTAGTGTATGTGTGTCAATGCGTGTGTATGGATTTTTTCCATTACTGGGTTGCAGCTGGAAGGGCATTCCTTGTGTAAAACATATGCTGGATAAGTTGGTGGTTCATTCCACTGTGGTGACCCCTGATGAATAAAGGGAGTAAGCTGAAGGAAAATGAATAAATGAATAATATTCTGGATCATCCCAAATTTGTAATGTTTTATAAATCTCCAAAATTTTGTCCCTACATGACTCAATCCCTATGAATGTCTTTTTTGTAGCCAAAGCAAAAATTTTAAGCATGAATTTCATATTTAAAATTCCTGTGAAAGCAAAATGAAATTTTATTTGGAGTAAGAGTCAATATGCTAGACTTAAGGCTTAAGGTTATTTTTAAGCTAGTGTGTTCACATTTAGATTAATTAAATTCAATTAATCTTTATTTCTACAGTGCGTTTACAAGGTAGATTGTGTCAAAGCAGCTTCACATGGATTATAGTAAATTGAAACAGTGTCCGTCCAGTTTTCAGTGTTAAAGTTAATAATAATAATAATGATTAATAATAATTCCTTGCATTTATATAGCGCTTTTCTGGGCACTCAATACGCTTTACACAATGGGGGGATCTCCTCATCCACCACCAGTGTGCAGCATCCACTTGGATGATGCGACGGCAGCCATTTTGCACCAGACCACACACCACACACCAGCTGATTGGTGGGGAAGTTCAGTTAAGTTCCGTACAGTGTGGTGTAATATTCACTGCTGAGAGTTCAAACACTGAAGAGTAATCCATCGATGCGAAGCTCAACAAGTCCCGAACCATGCATAAGATTACAAAAGCCTTCAAAAATTACTTCTTTTTAATATTTTAAATAAGTCTTTTTATCCACCAATACCGATCAATGGTTTGTTTCGATGACATCACCAAAACAGAAAGCCATCTGCTAAACCCTAATCTCTGGGTTGATTAACCCTAAACCTGCTTCCTCAAGGTATGTCTGTTCCAAAATCTCTCATGGGGAGTAAGTTCAATCAACTCAGAGTATGTTAACACTGGTCACAAACGACAAGGTTATCTGGTTATATATTCTTAAACCAAGGTTCATATTCTTAAACCTAATGCTAATACCTAGGTATCCCCCAGCACCCTCCCCCCTCCTATCTTGACCAATCAAATGCTATTTGAACCATCCCAGCCCCTACCACCATAAAGACGGTACAGCTGCATTTAAAATGAGTTACTTGCTCAAGTTGGCTTTTATGGTTTCTACGATCAAGTTGTATTACGGTGCTTTAGAGCAGTGGTGCTCAACCCAGCTCCTGGAGATCGACCTTCCTGCTGAGTTCAGTTCATCAAACACACCTGAACCAATTAATTAGGACCTGAACAGCACTAGATAATTACTGGCAGGTGTGTTTCATATGGGTTGCAACTGAAATCTGCAGGACGGTCGATCTCCAGAAGCAGGGTTGGTCACCCCTGCTTTAGAGAAATGGAGCCCATAGCAATGGTAAATTCTTTTTACCATTAAACATATGCACATGCTAATGTTTATTAGAAAACATAAACAAAAATACCCAAAAGATACAGGCTATTTTGTAAAAAAAGGAGCCACTCTTGCCCTGTTCACACCGGTATTAAGATGAGTTGTCATTGACTTAATCACAAGTGGACAATGCTAACGGTGTGTGTCTACTGCCAAGTTGAGAGTGCAGCGAGCCTTTGCAGTTAATTCATATGGAAGTTGAGCATAAATGCCCGCATGGTGCATTATGGGATTGAAAGCAGCTTAAAACGTCTCAATTATTCAAATAGCAAAAACGTCTGGCAGCAACCAATCATTGTGAAAAATAAAATAAAATAAAGAAGTTTTTGTTTTTCCTACTATGGAAGTCAATGCTTACAGTATTTCAGCTTTCTTCAAAATATCTTTTTTGTTCAAGACAAGAAAAAAGTCATAAAGGTTTGAAACCACACACGGGTTAGATAACAGTGAGTACATTTTTAATCTTGGGTGAACTATCCCTTTAATATCAGGCGCAAACAGGGCTTCACACACATCCTGCCAAAACTTCCTATTAATTCCAATATTGTAGGAGAGTTATGGTGTTTTAAGTAAGATTTTGACACACAAATGCACCATTTTACAGTTTTTTCTAAGATCATTTGGCAAAACAGTGTTACAGTTTAGCACAACACTATAGCTCAGTTGCAGAAGCTCACATCTCTCCAAAAACAGTTCACTCATATATCAAAACTAAATTCCTTTCCCAAAACAGTTCACTCATGTGTCAAAACTAAATTTCCTTCTCATTTAAACAGTCAGCGCCCCCAAAATGCTGCGTCCCTTTGGCATTGTGTAAGCACTGCAAGTCAAAATGTTTAGATGTTTTGTCACTATGGCAAAGGACCACTAAAATATCCCTCATGTCCACTTTACAGTCTTAGCCCAGTCATTCAGTGACAATGGTTACTGTACTGTTTTTGTCCAGCTAACAGAATACATTTGTGTATAAAACTTAAAAAAAGAAATAGGATTTTAGGTTAAGAGTAGCCTCCAAGGTTTGACGTCACACATTGCAGGAAATGGTAACTCCTTTTTCTACTGTAATGATCATCCACACACAAAGAAACTTCCAAATATTAGAGCGAAAAGAAACTGTATACAACATAACAAACTGTAATATAAACACACAAACAAAAAACTAGTACTATAAATAAAGCTGGAGTTTGATAACAGTTCTTCACATATTGTGGTAGGTGAGGCACCACGAGACCTCTCTCATTTTCAGGGATCAAATCAAAATGAAGGCGGTCCACAAAGATGAGGAGCTTCTGTATATTGCGTAGGCCAGCACTGGGGATGTGAGCAGCCACACTATTCTCAGATATGGCAGCACACATAGTTATATTGCACCATAGTTATATTACGCCACCTTTGGCCTGAGGCATTCACTGTGGCCCGGTGGCCAATAATATTACAGCCACATCTTTGTCCCTTGGCTGTCAATTTCTGTAATAAATTGTAATCAAATGTTCCAAGGATTCACCCACTGTATGGTATTCATGGTATCATGGTCTTGACTAATTTTGACAATTGAACAGACTATTGTGCATGTAATGACACATACAATGAAATGACGCTGACGCATTTTGGAGAGAACAACCATTAGACTGAGAATTACCAATCAGTTTAGATCAACAAGATCTATTCACTTGGAAATTGTGCTAAATGTAGGCTATCTGTACTTAATAATTTGCAAAGATGTACTTAGACATTTGCAATTTGATGAAATGAATGAGAAATGCTATACTGTTGTGAACAATTGCCAAGTGGTTTCGAGGTTTGTCCATGTTGTTTTGAGAATGTAATTTCTGTTTCAAGAAATGAGCCAAACCAATGGAGAAAAACTGTAAGACAAATTACTAATAGACATTTCAAGGCCACCAACATCTTTCTAAACTGCTTTGACTTATTTCTGTTTAACCAGCTGGTCTTGCAAATGAGCCTGGTTTCACCCAAGGTTTGTTCTCCATATCTCCCAATTGGTAGAATTTTGGCCAATTGAGTTGCCCTTCAGTATATTATCTGTTAACGTTGACATTCATAATAAACAGAACTGAATTGAATTTTGAACATTAAAACTACCCTAATGTTCTACCAATATCCTGCTAAATGTCTGATAAGTCCCACAAAATGAATTATTCTCTTACAATTGTCCATGTATCTACATTGTATAAAGTGCTCTTGAAATAAAAAATTGTCTACATTTGTAATCATGCAACCAAGTGACAATAATTGATAAGTTGTATATATGGACAATTTCTTACAGAAACACTTTAGAATGTATTTGCGAACTCAGTGGAGATATATGGATTCATTCTTTTAATGGATAGTTGTGCTTTTGGGGATTTATAAACTCTGATAACATCTACTGGCATGATTATTATAGCCAGGACATTATTTTAAAAAACATTTCACCCAAAAATGACAAATCTGTCATCATTTACTCCACTTGTTCCACACCTGTTTAAGTTTCTTTCTTGTTTTGAATACAAAGAGGATATACTGAAAAATGTTGGGGGGAGGGGGGCTTGGGGGGAGACAGTCATTGACTTCCATAGTATTTTTTGCTCCTACTATGGATGTCAATGGTTGGTTTTTTTGTCAGAACTCTTCAGAATGTCTTAATTTGTGTTTAGCAATAGAAAGACATTTATAAAAGCACCACTTGGTTGTGAGTACTTTTTAATTTTGCGGTAAATTATCCCTTTAATGAACATTATGATGGTACTCTTAGCCTATGTTTTGATTGTTTTAAGCAACATTTACACAACAATGATATACTAAATGTGGAAAATGGTCCACTTTTTGGTCAAATACTACTGTGTGACTGTAGACAATGTAAAATATGCATTTGATGGCACCACCGTTTTCCAAAGATCACATTCTTGTAGATGACAATGATATTGATTAACAAAATTTGCACTTTGAAATCACTTTTAAAGGTTTGTGCTTTCAGGCCCTAATATATCTTATAATGAACAGCTAAAACATATGTGTTTTTAGTTGAAAGCTGTCATGTAAATTAGAATTCACTAATCACAAATATACCACTTAAATTATAAATTGTTCATTCGTGCATTCATTTTCTTTTCGGCTTAGTCCTTTTATTAATCAGGGGTCGCCACAACTTATCCAGCATATGTTTTTTGCAGCAGATGTCCTTCCAGGTGCAACCCATCACTAGGAAACACCCATACACTCTCATTCACACACATGGACAACTTAGCTTACCCAATTCACCTTTAGTGCATGTTTTTGGACTTGTGGGGGAAACAGGAGCACCTGGAGGAAACCTATATGCCAACACAGGGAGAACATGCAAACTCCACACAGAAATGCCAACTGACCCAGCAGAGGCTCGAACCAGCGACCTTCTAGCTGTGAGGCGACATCATTACCCACCATGCCGCCCCTAAGGTAAATTGTATATCAGCAAAATCAAACTAATCTATTTATGAAAAAAGTGATCATTTTAGGAACTAATAAACGTAGAGTTTAATCTGAAATCATGTTGGTGTTTTGCTTCTGACTTTAAATTTACCTCACAGCTGGTGCAGTCACTTGAAGGTTAAACAACAACACTGAAAATTAGCTTAGTTTAGCTTAGCTGTGCAGTTTAACTTGTGAAAACAGGAATAAAGGTGCATTTGGTAAAGCTGTCTTCTTCACAATGGATGATCATCACTTCAGCAGTCGATCTCCCTCCAATCGTCAAGTAGACCCCTCCGTATCTTCTATATCCCAAAGCAAAGACCTCAATCTAGCTGGCAAGGAATGCTCCATCATTGCAGCACATAAGGATATTCTCTTGTTTTAAGTTTGGTTGGAGGAGATATTACTTCGGCTGGATGAGCAAGACAAAAAAGTAACAAATAAAATGATTAAAAATGGATAAAAAGTTAAATTAGCATTGTGAGAAACAGAATATCTGATCATTTTAACCCCTGGATGGCCCATTCAAGGATTATTCTCTTGTATTAAAAACAGCTGATTTTAATGATATCGCACCACAGCACCAAAAACAACAAAATATAGGGAATATCATTCAATACAGGCTATAGTGTGTAATGCTGAACAGACGCCCTCCCGCAACCCTCAAAGCAGCTTACGTGACCCTCCATCCCAGCATGCTCTTTGATTAAGATAAAATGTGAGATCAGGACTCTCTAATTAGAGTCTATGACCTGATTTGATTTGTGAGTTGCTTAGCTAAACTTTCCTCACAGATTAAAACCTGAATTATTTTCAGTTGTGCTAGAATTAGAAGAGCACTATAAGCCCATCACATATGCTATTAAAATATGATCGGCAGCGCAGATTCTCACCATACCTGAGCAGTCTTGCTGGAATGCTTGACCCTGATTGGCTGTTTATGCTCCACCCCTCCTTCAGACCTCTGTGATCCCCCGAGAGAGTCTGAGATCTGGGATGGAGAGGGATCTGCTGCCTCCTGCTGGAGATCTTGCTCCGGTGTCTGCGTTTCTCTTCCCTGATGGTTCACGTCAACAGCATTCCAGTTCTAAACATGTCACACAGCTGTTATTAATTTCCGTATTAAAAGACATTGTGATTTATGGCTTGGAAAAAAACAGAAAAAAAGTGCTTGTTTACCTTAATATCTGACGCATTTTGGACCAAATTATCAGCCAAGCAAGGTCTTCTTGGAATCACTGAAGATCTTAATAGAACACGTATGACATACGTAAACGTTTCAAATGTCAATATGTTTTGATTCATAGCCTTTTTTCGCAGACAGTTTTAACGTCGCCACATGTCAAATGTGAATTATGACATTGGGAAAATTCCAGTGTTCCCACCCCCACTCCTCTCCCTGAGCCAGATTCACACCATTCACTGATCCGTTAAGGGAGAGTTGGGAGGAAGGTTATTATCATTAACAAAATCTTTAAAAAACTAAAATACTAAAAACAAAAAATAAAATATGTTAAGGGTCAAATGTAAAAAATATCTCACTGATCCTGACACCGTTGATTTAGAGACAATATATATAATTTAATTATGTCGTAAACACACATCAACCCAATCTCATGGTAATATGTAATAAATCACCCCAATACAGTACATACTTTCCAAGTGAATCAGTACACCCCTTTCATACACCCCTTTCCATAGGATTCCACACAAAAAGATATTTCTCCTTTACATTGATCTGTATAGAACCCAAAACTAGAATTAATTTAACAAAATATTAGCACTATATTAATATGTCAGGGCAAAATATCAAATGAATAAAGTGGATAAATGTGTTCAAATAGGGTAGTTTGTAATTCTGAATTACATTTAAATTTAAACTCATCTTCTATTGCTAAAGATTATTGTTATCGTATCATTACCGTTCTATTCCTAAAGATTTTAAGTGACCACACTCATTTTAAAGAGCCCCTATTATGGGTTTTTGAAAATGACCTTCCATGCAGTGTGTGACACAGCACTAAGTGAATGAAAACATCCAGATTGAGATTTAAATCTGAAAGTGCACTGTGTTTAAAACCATTGATTCTTTTTTTTTTTTTTTTTTAAAGTCAACTCAGTTGAATAAATCATGTCGGGTTTGGATCTTTTGCCTAAATGCGTCGACATCAATAGGGTACATCACCAAATATGAAGTGCCTGATCTGGTAAAACATGAACGCGCCTTTTCTTTTAGACACTAGTGGAGTGCAGGAGATCACGGGATGGATCATGATGCGAAGATGACGATCACTAACAGATGGAGATTCGGCTGTGGGGAATAAAGGGTTAAAGTTCTTTTTCACAACAATACCACAGTATAGCCAACCTAGTGCTGTAGTGTGCATATCAGCCTGTTGTTGGAGACCCCAAAACAAAAAAATTACTATTTACAAATGCATAACAGGAGCTATTTAAAGGATATTTCTTTTTAATAAACTTTTTTGTGTTTAAATATTCCAATTTATATTGCCTGTATTCACAGGATATATAAAAAAATCTATTTATATTTAATATCATGTCATATATAAACACCTCAGAAATAAATCTGTGTCAATATCTAGAACACAAATCAATAATCTAAATATCCAAACTCCTTATTTTTGTGTTTAAATATACCAATATATATTGCCTATATTCACAGGATATATAAAAAATCCATTTATATTTAATATCATGTCATAAAGAAACACCTCAGAAATAAATCTGTGTCAATATCTACAACACAAATCAATAATCTAAACCTCCAAACTCCTTAAAACTATCCCGTCCTTTGTGGTTTCAGAAACTTGCAATTGCAATAGTTTGCTTCAGTTTGACGTATGTATTGATCAATAACAGCAGTTAGATGCACCTTGACTGATCTCGTTCAATAATGTCTACATTCAATGTGTCTGACTATCCATATAGTGGATCGCTTACTTACATGGTTGCCAGGTTTGTGCAACAAAGCTAGTCAAATGCCCAATGAAAAATAACATCAAACCTCAAAATATGCCACCACCCTTTAGCAAAACATATTTCACATCATGCTTTATACATGTTTAAAATAACCATATTTTAGTAAATTATGTTATTAGAACATGATATTAATATATATATATTGTCATAGCACCATTTTCATCATTGATTGCATATAAATTTGGTAGAGTAAAATATTTCATCATATAAACCATATTGATACATTATGTCAAAACTTTAACCCGCAGAATAAAAACAACCTGCAGCAAATGGTTAAAGTAGTCTGTGGGAAAACTGTGGATTTGGCAACCCTCCTTTACTGATGTTTCCACAGATTTTCAGTCAGGATCTGGAGAAGGGGGGAAGGGAGAGTGATGGGGCCTCCGAGTCTGGAATTTCCCCAATGTCTCGTTTTTATATAAGAAGCAGAGAAAATAATCCCGCCTTGGGGGGAAGATAATGAATCAGATTGACTGACAACTGACAGGGTGTTAATGGTGCACTACTGACCTTTCTCCACACTGCTCTCTCTCTCTGAACAGACTTTTCAGCTGTAGTACAGATGTAAACAAGCACAGACAGGAAATTAAAATAGTAAGTAGTATTGCACATTCCCTGATGAAAGCAGTTTTACTGTGTAGCACCTGCTCTGCGACCAGCTTCCTTTGTTTATTGGGATCTACTGCAAGGTCTGAAGTGGCAGGTTTTATGTTTTCTCCTAGACATTCTTTCTCATCTTTACCCTGGAAAAATGTATTTAAAGGTGCTGAATATTAATAAATACTGACAATAATGGGCATTTGCAAACTATACTACAAAGATAGTACCTGTGAACATCCAAGATCACACAGTTTTTGCAAGGCCTGGTCTCTTTCTTCCTCGTGCCTTTTTGCTCGCCTCCTGCTTTCTAGGACCATGACATAAAAACAAGCTAAGCTGCAGAAATATACCCATGAATGCTTAGCTAGCGGTGACACGGTGGCTCAGTGGTTAGCATTGTTGACTCACAGTAAGAGGGTCACTGGTTCAAGTCCCGGTTGGGTCAGTTGGCATTTCTTTGTGGAGTTTGCATGTTCTCCCGTGTTGGTGTGGGTTTCCTCTGAGTGCTCCAGTTTTTCCCACAGTCCAAAGACATGCGCTATATGAATTGGGTAAATTAAAATTGGCCATAGTCTATGTGTGAATGAGTGTGTATGGATTTTTCCCAGTATTGGGTTGCAGCTGTAAGGGCATCCGCTGTGTAAAACATATGCTGGATAAGTTGGCAGTTCATTCTGCTGTGGCGACCCCTGATAAATAAAGGGACTAAGCCAAAAGAAAATGAATGAATGAATGCTTAGCTAGCACATTCCTAGCACATTCTGGCACATTCCTGGGTTGTTTTGGCAGGAACATACATCCAGTACACAAGGGGGTGATAGAGCTACTAAAAATGGCATGTAACAGAAGTTAAGATTGTCTTTTTTTCCAATATTGTGACATTCGTTTGATTTAAACTCTCCTAAATTAAGAAAACAAATGAAGGGCGCTGCCTGATTTTGCCCTTTGGGAACTGATTGGATCATTTGAAGATAGATGCTGCGAACGAAATGAAGAAAGACTGACGAATGGACAAAAGCTGAGCAGAAATGAGACGTGCCTCCCGAAAGGCAATTCATGTGACCAGACATAAGAAGAGTAATTTTGAGGGCGCAGGGAAGGTTATGGTTTTAATAAAAAGTTATGAGGGCAAATACATTTTTGCAAAACAATGAAGTACACAGTGTGGCGGGCTGCCCAATGGACAATCAGTGTCATCCTGGGAGAAGTGCACAGAAGTCACCTGGACGCAATTACGATTGGCGATTGGCGTTTCACAGCAGCACGGACCAAATAGGACATTTGTTGTTGTTCACTTACAACAAGTGTTCGCCTTTTTACTCCACCCTGCTACAACAGATATATCGTTCATAAGAAACACTACGATACACTTATAAAAATAAGTAGATTTTGATTTCCAACTTGTAATAGCATCCTTATATCTCACTTTGTTCCCATGCTGTGTAGTATAATTTTATCATTTAAAAAAAAAATATCCTAAAAATTTAGATGGATCATACCTGCCAACATTTGTCTCTGACATTCCAGGAGAACAGGTGGGGGAGAGGTTTTGGGGTTGGTGTTGGGGGTGGATGTGGGGGGTGTTTGTCTGAATAACACAGTTGAGGACCAGGTTAGTAACTGTACTATGGACTGGGTTTCGGGCGGCTGCTGCGATCGAATACTATACCAAAGTTGGCGACCAGAGGGTTTTACAGAATGTATCAAAAAGCTGATGATTGGGGTGGGGTCAAATTACAGGAGTTTTCCGAGAGAAATAACAAAACGGGAGGGTGGCAGATGTCTGCATCCAAAACGACTAAAACGATATAACTAAAGCAATTTCCACTGTGCTGAGTGAGAGTACTTCTCTTCCTGGTAAACTGAACACTAAACAGACACATTATCGATGACGTAAGCATGCTCCGGTTTGGAAGGCAAAATGTAGTGTGGGTGCAGGCCGTCAGGGGAGAGGGGAGGGGAAGAACAAGCGTGCTTTGGCAGTTCAAGACACCTGTACCTAGTGTGAGCACGCCCTTAGTAATTCTGTCATGACTCTGAAGAGTGCGCACTTTTATGCTACATTTGTCATTACTTGAGATTTCACCTGGGAGACACTTTTCATAGCTCCTAGAACTACTTTGGGGGTCAGTCTTACTTTGCTCTAACTTCAGAGTGGGGTCTGAGGACTCTGATCCAAGTCAAAAGTAGGTTTCATACTAGGTAGTAAAGAACTAGGTATAAGAACTAGAACCACAAGGTCTGATTCCCCAAGAATTCCCATTTCCACATCACACAACATCAGAAGAGCTGTGTTGGTCATTAAATTCATTCATTCATTTTCCTTTGGCTTAGTCTCTATTTCAGAGGTTGCCACAACGGAACAAATGGCCAATTGTTCCAGCATATGCTTTACATAGCGGATGCCCTTCCAGCCGCAAGCAAGTATTGGGAAACACCCATACACACTCATTCACACACACACACACACACATACACTACGGACAATTTAGTTTATTCAATTCACCTATAGCTTATGTCTTTAGACTGTGGGGGAAACTGGAGCACCCTGAGGAAACCCAGGTGAACACGAAGAGAACATGCAAACACCACACAGAAATGGCAACTGGCCCAGCCAGGACTCGAACCAGAGACCTTCTTGCTGTGAGGCGACGCTGTTAATCACTGAGTGGCACCCCATTATAAAATCTCTTAGCAAAGTCTGTCAAAGTAGTTTGGTATTATTACCTCCCAAAACCTAAATGGTTACATTATGATTGCATTCATTGCATTTTTTGTTCATCTTTTGAGGTGCAAAAAATGTATTATATGCCATCACACTAGACCATCCGAACCATGTCCGGGCACCTTCAGCAAACCTCCCAATACATGCAGCACGATGACTTTCTGAACATTTATGAGTGTCAAAAGTTGTGGATCTGTTCGGCAAAACATTTGACTGTGGGTTACAACTGTTTTATGGGACATTCCATTTTTTTTTCATAAGTTTAATTCTCTTAATTATTCACTAATTCACTTAACTTTGCTCTGCCGCTGACAGCATCATCAGTTGTGATGTGCTGGATTCTCAAATACTTTTTTCTTTAAATAAAACTGTGATTACACTTCAGTTCACTTAGCTTCACAGTTGGTTGGGTTTGTTTATAGCACATTGCACTTTAACAAAGAATTTTTAAAATCACAATGGGACTAATCAACAGAAAAATACCTGAAGCAGTGCTGATGATAAAGTAGGTGGGAACTAATATGTGCTGGATTTGAAAAATTGAGAAATGCAGATGAAGTCACCTCGCAAAACTGATTTCAGACTTCTGAGACAACAAAATTTTAATTGTGTACAATAAAATAGAGAAAGCTATGGTGAATATTTGTTTCCTACAACACAGTGGTCCCTCGCTATAACGGAGTTCACCTTTCACCTTTTTTAAGTAATTTGACATGCTTTTTTTTTTAACAGTGCATTGTGTTTTGCGTACTGATTGTCTATAGAGCATTGTCAATGAATCTCCTCCGTTCCGTGTCTTCTGTACTGTACAGAATGCGTTCAGCTTACCAAACTTATATAAATCTTTGATTGTTAGCAGCGTGACTCTAAAGTGCTGAACTGTGCGTTGCAAGTTTTCTCCCCACAATGTCAACGAAACGTTCTACACTGTTAAAGGCACCTGCGGTAGCACCCAAAAGGGAGAGGAAGGTGATAACCATCACACAAAAACTTGGACTTCTGGACATGCTAAAGGAAGGTAGAAGTTACCCAGCTGTAGGGCATCATTACATAATAAATAAATGAAGATCAAATGGTTTTGATCTTTGGTTTCATTCTATAACACTGGACTTATTTTTCTACACAGGTTTGAACTTTGAGGGTGTTTAAACAAGATATAAAAGTGTGAAAATGTTAATGACCATCTGGGAAAAGTGCATAAAGTATGTACTGAGGGTATAACATTTATAATAATTGTACAAAAATAAACCTAACTACTTTGCGGATTTCATCTATTGCAGGTTATTCTCGCTAGAAATGTCCTCAAAAATGGAAAATATTGGTCACAAATGTACATTTACACTAAATGAATCACAAGCAGCGCTTCAAGACATCATATTTATGTTTTTAACTCAACTGACAGAAACAGAACACAGGATTGTCGGATATCGAAGGCACAAATGGTTCGCCATGCGCTTCGTTTGAAAGAAGAGGGTACCTCAGAAGAAGCATAATTTGGATTTGGACGTGCCTTGATGCCTTCCTATGTTGGAATGCTGCCTCTATAGGCAGAATTTTAAATGCAGCCATAGAGTAATGAGGCCCAAACCCAATTATATTTTTGAACCCCTATCTCTTCCTTTTGGCCCTTGAAACAGAGTGTGAAGGGGAAGGGCTTCAAAATATACCCCTAAGAAACAGGACACCACTACAACACCTGCACATGTCATCATATGTCAATGCAATCTCTTGCTTCATATGAGGTCGATGATGGCGACTGCTGTAGTTATTCCAGTTTTGTAATTTTTTGGTATTTATCTTTAGGAAATCACTGAAGGCATATATCATGTTATCTTATCTTAAGGATATAATGTGGCAATGAGCTCCTAACTGTACTGTGCATTTACACTGTGGCCATATTTATCTATGCAAACACAAGAAAACAGCATTAACATTATACCAGATACTGTAAAAAGGTCATTCCAGCCACTAGAAGATTCTGACAGGGTATTCAAGTGTAATCGAGTGACAGCTGTGAAAGTATATTGTGGTACTATTGTTCAGAAGTTATTATTATGGATTGTGAATAGCAAAATTTAGCAGTTTTATTTTTATTAGGATTTTTTTTTTTAAGCATGACGGTAAAACACGAAAGCTGTTATGAATGTATTAAAACATATGATTGTTTGTTGTAAACAATTATAATAATGACAAAACAAAATAAAAAATTGTGCATTTACTGAATTTCATGCTGCTTTTGTAGATGGTGTATTCTGGGAAATTTTTGTAGCCCTTGGTTTCGATTGTGGTCCAAAAAAATCTCAGTTTCAAGGGCTATCTAGCCCTTCCCCTTAGCCCTACACCCTTACTCCTTCAAGCGAACATGCAGAACAAGGGGTAGGGGTAAGGGGAAGGGCTAAGGGGTAGAATTGTGATCGGGCTAAAGTGTAAATACCTATTGTGTTGTATTTTGAATTCTGATAAATATCTGAACTCAACAACTGAGCTTGTTTAGGAAGAATCTTTTGTGTTTATGTAACTGTTTAAAAAAATCAGGCTTTACTTGAGAGCATGAGAGCATACCTTCCAACAGGGCCGTCAGTGACTCAGAACTAGATTCCCTGACCACTTCCTGTCCTGACTGTCCTTTATGTCCAAAAATCTGCCCGAGGTAAAGAGGCAGAGCTGAATACTGAACCCACATCATACGAATCTGATCTGTCATGGGAAACTTTTAACATCATGGACATTGTTGTACCTCTTGCTCCAGGGCTGATATCTTGATCTGAGCCTCTGCTTTCTCTGTTATCCTCTGTGTCTCCAGGTTCTGCAGATCGTGATCCCTGTGGTAGAAGGCAAAAAAAGCGTATAAAATGAATCTTTAAATGAACAATTATCTGTTTTACTTATTTTTCTGAACTGTTTTACCATTTTTGGTGGCACTGAATGATTATATTGCATGGGAGATAAAGCCCCAGCTAGAAATAAAAGCAGTTCTTTGTCCTGATGAACTTTTCTAAATTGTGAATTTAAAGGTAAGTTCACCCGAAAAAATTTAAACTCTGTTATGAATTTCTCACTCTCATGTCGTTCCAGTCTGATGAGATCTTCAACACACAATTTAAGGTATTTTAGATGAAATCCGAGAACTCTCTCATTCTCCAAATCCAGTAATGGTCACAGGACAGAAAATGAGTTAGTCAAAACATTGTCTTTTGCGCCAAGTCATATTAGCTATGTTTCTATCCAAAAATGCGAATTAACTTTATGTGTGTGTAGCGCCCCCTGCCCTCTTAGGCTTTGTCCTGACCTAAGCTCT
>CAIGQQ010023280.1:441-11362 GCA_903798035.1 Danio albolineatus
ATATATATATATATATATATATATATATATATATATATATATATATTCATTTATGAATACATATATACATACGCTACCCATCAAAGGTCTTGTCGCCTATCCAAGTTTTAGCAACAACAAATAATAACTGGACTTGTTAGTTGATCATTTGGAATCAAAAGTGGCTTATATGAAAGGCAAACGCCTCTAGATTACGCTTATTTTATCAAAATAAAATCTTATCATGTCTTGATCTTTAATTATTTTTATAGTAAGAAAGGGTCAATGTTATAATTTAATATTATATACTATATATTATGTTCATATAAATAAACCCTCCAAATATTCCCTGTTAGATAAAATCCTATAATAATATATAGTACCAGCAGAGAGAGCGGTCACCTTTCATGATGATTTCTGTGTATGCAGACAGCGCCTTCTAGTGGATTTTCCTTCTGAAACGTACAATAAAATGTACCCTAAGTAGAGTGTCTCATACTCACAAAAATATAAATAATAATAATCTAACCGTGAAAACAAAGCATAATAAAAAAGCAGTATGTTATTATTAATCACACCGCTGCTCATCATCTCACTCATATTTAATAGTATGTACACTGTATATTTGTATTTATTCAACGCACATTGTTCCAAAGATCTGCCAAAACCTAGACATGTATAATAAATCTACACTTCCTGTTTAAAAGAGCTTGAAGCTGCATATACAAATGAATCATTGGTGTGGGCGTAAAGTGTGAGCAGAATAAAGAGAAGTGAAATCATTGACTGCCGTCTGAAGCTTCAGAAACACTTGTATTAAAAAGTGTGAATAACTTACAAGTCATTAAACATGCACCGTTTAGATTAAGAGTGACGAAGTGAGTGATTTTAAATTAATGTATTGTACAGTATACAGTAGACTTGTCCTAGTTCTTCTTACCTTGCACTTCTTTATTATTATTATTATTTATTAGTTTAGTATATACGTTTCATATTCTGACTTAAATGGCAAATTATCACTGTTCAAATTACTATAATCATATTAAATGTCTTTAGTAATAAAATATGTTCTTTGGAAGAGTGTACTTGCATTGTGATGATATTGGGCCTGTTTCAGTAAGGAGGTTCAACCAACTCGGAGTTTAAACTTGAACTCTGAGACGCGTTTACACTAGTGCGTTTTAGTTTTAAAACGGCGTTTTAGCATGAAAACGATCCGCGTCCACACTAGCGTTTCTGAACATATCTCCGTCCACACAACTCCACCAAAAACCTATATCACGTGACCATTCGCGCACTCTGGGCATGCGCGTTCGAGTATAAACAGGAAGCAGGCGTCTCGCTCGGCGTTCTAAATAGGGCTTACGCTGCTTGAAACGCGAGCGATTAGCGAGTGCTGGAACAGTAGCTTGCCTCTTGCGAATATATGCAGCTGTTGTAGTATTAACTATGTTAGTAGTTTAACTGCACAATGGCGCCTAAAACGGACAATAGTGCAAACAACGCTCCCATTTCTGTGTCCATGTTGTTGTTTACAGTGAAGGCTGGTCTGCCGTCTTCCGGTGGCGTTATAGTCATGTGATAGGGGCTTGGCGAATAAGAGAAGGTTACACAATCACCCAAAGGCCCCAATCGAGTAGCGAATCTCAGCAGCCACGCCTCCGTTTTCAGACGTCTCCGTTTCCCCATCCACACTGAGACGGAGCAGCAGCGCTTTAGAATGAACACGGCCTCTCCAGCGTTTCTAAAATGCTCCGTTTTCAGGGCTCGAAAACTCCGGCGTAGTGTGGACGGATGGCGTAACCGTAGCAAAACTTATGCGTTTTAAAATGAAAACGCACTAGTGTAAACGGGGCCTGTGTTGACTCACCGAGAGATTAATTCATTCTGCTGTGGCAACCACTGATTAATAAATTGACTAAGCTGAAAAGAAAATGAATGAATAACCACTTGGGAAATATTTCAAAACACAACTTTACATTTTGTTGCTGTCAGATCAGGTGGACGCATAGCCGGGCCTTCCTATAAGCGAACTAAGCGGCTGCTTAGGGCCCCGCCGCCACTAGGGGGCCCTGACAACCCACTAGTGGTGCGAGCCGTTTCCTTGCTGAAATCATTTTATTTGCATTTTACAAATGATCTTCAGTGACAGTGATTTAGTGCTGAAATATTTATACATTTTCACTGTAAAGAAAATAAAATAAAATAAAAAATCACTATTTTATTAAAGTTGTAATTGTTTTCGTGTGAATCAACAGGAAGCTCGCAGCATCTCATTTCTCATATGCATTCTGTGTTCTGTTTAATTCTGTCCTGTCCAGACACGCTTTTTTTTTTTTTTGGTCTAGAACTCATTTTACTGAAATGCAAAACTAAAGTGTCTTTCACTGACATATTCTACACACTGGACATATTTTTCCTGAGACGTGTTTATAAAAGTGATGTTTAGGCCCACACGGAATCTTTGCGCGCAGATTTCCGCAGATTTTCTGATGATCATTGATTCTGTTTATTTACTTGTGTAAATGTGTGTAAATTTATATTTATTCAGTTTTTTAATTAATTTTAGGGATAATATTGACTAATATGAAAATATTCATATGATTTATTTACAATTCAATTTGTAAAGTAATATTTTCTGTCTTTAAGTAGAGATTTTATTTGAGAGACTTGCTTTGTTTACCAGATAAAGTGGATCTAATTGGATTTGCATTGTAAACATTAAATAAAAGTTAAAAAGGTGTTACTTTTTATTTCATATATTAGGGTTTTAGTTATGATACTCCCAAAATCATTCCGCATAAATCTGCAGATTTTTAACAAAATTCTGCGCAGAAATAGCAAAAAATGTCAGCAGATTCCATCTGGCCCTACTTATGTCATAATTAAATTAATCATAGTTTAATATAAGCTCTGGACCCGCATCTCAATGGAACACTGAAGGAGACTGAAGGAAATAATAACAGTTTGTGTTTGGGTATAACCCAGTATTTGCTGCTTCCCTTTTTCTTATATGTTTTTAATATTAATATTTTTTATATTTATATTATTTGCTTATTGATTTGATCATTTATGGAGGAATATTTGCATTAATGTTAATTGTTTTGTTGTTTTTGAGTTTTTAATGAGTTTAATGAAGGTTTATTTTATTACTCAGTAATGCATGTTTACTTTTGGCTGATTATTGTTCAGTGTCGCTTCACTGCAGGGTTTTGCTTTTGGAATTTATAAGAAACAAAAACTTAACCTTGAATCTTTTATAGAATCTTCAATCTGTTTGCTAAATGAATCGAATATATTTTAAACGCTCCAGAAGGAGCGCTGCTCCCTTCATTAAAGAGTGATTCATTCTTTATTCTGGAAGCTGCTAGTTGATAAAAACAGTGCTGTTTTTTTTTTTTTTTTTATTATTATTATTATTTAACAGTACAAAAAAATATATACATACATGCCAGGGGGTGAGCATAAATTAAGTACAAATATACCAATTGTACAAATGTAATAATCAAGTAAATACATTGTAGAGTTCACAAAGTTTTAAGGTGCGTAGGGCTTTCTTATTTAGAGAGTCTCTGATACTACTAATATATAAGCATGTTTCTGTCATCAATACCTTAAAATTCGGTTTCTTATTGGTAAATTTGCATTTATGACAGTTATCGAGTAGAAGAATTCAGGATTTGCTTTTTTGGTTTCATTGATTGTATTTAAAAAGCAAGATAATCATTGTGGGCTGGTTTGCAATGGCAATACTCCACTATTTAGAGCAACATAGGGCCCCAAAAGTATTCTGCGTAGGGCTCCCTAATGTACAAGGCCGGCCCTGAGTGGACGAGTGTTTATTTCTCTATTTTCCAGTATATAATGACACACTTCAGGCCTGAATCAGATGTTATGTAACACTTGTTTATGATGGACTGTAAACCTGAGAAGAAACTGCTTTACGATGTAGTTTATGTTGTGATTAAAATGTGTGGCGACGCTTTACTGTGTTCCTCTTTATCTAAATGTGTCAGTCCTGGTTAGAGAAGTCATGAGTTTGAACACATATTATATAATATTATATGATATTCACACTAACACACTTTTTTCTGTTGAAACAGGTCATTTTCAAGGCCAAGTCCAAATACTCTCCAGAACTTCAGAAATACAGGTCAATATGAACACGATCATCTTAAACTCCAGTGTTTCTCCTAATAATGTTGTGTGTGCTTATAATTATTCAGTTTTATTTTTTCTCTTCTGAATATTTTCATTACATATTGCTATTTATTTCTTTTTAAATGTTTGCCACCTCAAATGAACATGTTGTTGTATAGTTTGTCATTGATTTATGTATATTTATATATTTATTTATTCATTCATTCATTTTCTTGTCGGCTTAGTCCCTTTATTAATCCGGGGTCGCCACAGCGGAATGAACCGCCAACTTATCCAGCATTTGTTTTACGCAGCGGATGCCTTTCCAGCTGCAACCCATCTCTGGGAAACATCCATACACACTCATTAGCACTCACACACTACGGACAATTTAGCCTACCCAATTCACCTGTACCACATGTCTTTGGACTTGTGGGGGAAATCGGAGCACCCGGAGGAAACCCACAACAACATGGAGAGAGCATGCAAACTCCACACAGAAATGCCAACCAATCCAGCCAAGGCTCAAACCAGTAACCTTCTTGCTGTGAGGCGAACATGCTACTCCCTACGCCACCGTGGCACCCATATATATTTATAATAAAACTAATAAATGACAAAAGAAGCTCTTCCGTGCATCCAGTGAAGCGCAGTATAAGAGTGTGACCATAACAGTGGTTTTCCCTCAGGCTGCCGCTGTACCTGCTGTTCCTGTCCATCAGTCTGCTGTTCCTGCTGGTGAATCTGACCTGTGCTCTGCTGGTGAAGATAAACCGAGCCGATACTGAAACTGTGGTTCTGGTCCGAGTGGCCGTCAATGACTCTCTGTTCGTCCTCTGCGCCGTCTCGCTCTCGCTCTGCCTCTACAGGATCGCCAAGATGTCTCTGGCCAACATCTACCTGGAGGCCAAGGTAGCAGAAATCACACACACTCACCAAAACTGCACAGACATAGTGTAAAAAATATCCATGAATTAGAAGTTTAACGTATTTGTGATTCTATTTTTGGTTTATTTCTGCTTTTGAATTGCATTATGGGAGCTTGACCTCTCTTCCAACAACTTTTAACATTGAAAAGTGTGAAAAAGTTACTTTTATGAACATTTTTAATAATTAGCAAAACTATATTGTCTGTGTTGGTGTTATGCTACAAACATAACTTGTTATTTTAGTTATTTCTCTATTTCTTACACATTATATTATTTAAAACTACTAAAATGTCAATAAAGGTCACTTTGTTAAACTGTAGAGCAGTGGACAATTAGGGGAACGATCATGTTGCTTTAGTTTATTTTATCTCCTGGCTGACCAAAAAAATGGACAGATTTGTAGTTCGTCCTCCACAAAAAAAAAGACAAAGTCTCACTGATTCGCCTTCAGCAGCTAAAAGTAACAACCCAAGCATACTGGGCCCAGGTGAGGATGCTCAAAACATTTCTGGTCGCAGCTCTACACAGCAAAAATTCCAGTGTTAAATATACAGTGTGATTTTTTTTTGGTGTTGTTCAGTGTTAAAACCAGAGTATATTTTAATCCATGAGTGTGAAAGAGCGTATATTGAAGAGTTTTTTTTTTAT
Source organism: Danio albolineatus (assembly GCA_903798035.1). Classification (NCBI taxonomy): domain Eukaryota; kingdom Metazoa; phylum Chordata; class Actinopteri; order Cypriniformes; family Danionidae; genus Danio; species Danio albolineatus. The sequence goes on from CAIGQQ010023280.1 coordinate 6,138, forward strand.
TTTTCAGTGTTAAACTTTTAACTCAATATGCAGTGTATTTCCCACTAGTGATGGGAAGTCCAGTTTTTTTACTCAAACCAGTTCTTTGGGCCAAACAGTGATCAAACCAGTATGTTTTACTTAAACTTGAAACATGTCTTGTTGCATTTTAAAATGCAAAGAGTTGAATGTAGTGAAATTATTTCTGAAAAGATTAATGAACATTTAATAAATTAAAAATATTTTCAACATATTTGATCAGTGTTATCTGTCACACACACCAATTGATAATATAGGGAAAAAAGTAATATATTAACACTTTGAATGGTATCACACTCCAGTTCGATGTAAGAATAAACTCTTACAGTGTTAAAATGAACTCTGTGAGTAATGCACAAACTTCACACTTTAATAAGTGTTATTTTAACTCCAAAATGGAGGGAGTCATATGTACACCCAAGGAGTGTTAAGTTAAACTCAAATTGAGTTAAATGTACACTGATTTTTTTGCTGTGTAGCAATACTGGAAACATGCTGACCCAGCCACAGTGCATTATCTGCGCCAAAGTTCCTGCTAACGAATGCATGAGGCCGTCCAAATTAATATGAAATTATTAGGAGACAAATGAGAAAAACTGGCGTGACTGTTTTGGGTCTGTGCTGATGGAGCTGCAGCGATGACTGGTAGGCAGTTCGGGGTAGAGAATCAAAGAGGTTGCTCCACTTGTAGTCTCAATGCACTGCAGTCTTCACACTGATTGATAAAGCATAACAAATAACACGCAAGTATTAAACTGTAATAGACTATTTTATTTTTTCCCTCATATACTAGTGTAAACACTGATATTTTTGTTATTGAATTTCAAGTAGGGCCAATTTAAAGGCCAAAGGCTTAAATGTCAATAAAGGTCACTTTGTTAAACTGTATGGGTGAATTTTCAACATCAAAAGTGGACAGAGCAGAGATCAACATCCCATAATGCAATTCACAACCGCAAATATACGGAAAACACACAAATAATAAACGGAAATAAACGGAAAACACACACAGCAAAAAAATCAGTGTACATTTAACTCAATTTGAGTTTAACTTAACACTCCTTGGGTGTACATATGACTCCCTCCGTTTTGGAGTTAAAATAACACTTATTAAAGTGTGAAGTTTGTGCATTACTCACAGAGTTCATTTTAACACTGTAAGAGTTCATTCTTACATCGAACTGGAGTGTGTTACCATTCAAAGTGTTAATATATTACTTTTTTCCCTATATTATCAATTGGTGTGTGTGACAGATAACACTGATCAAATATGTTGAAAATATTTTTAATTTATTAAATGTTCATTAATCTTTTCAGAAATAATTTCACTACATTCAACTCTTTGCATTTTAAAATGCAACAAGACATGTTTCAAGTTTAAGTAAAACATACTGGTTTGATCATTGTTTGGCCGAAAGAACTGGTTCGAGTAAAAAAACTGGACTTTCCATCACTAGTGGGAAATACACTGCATATTGAGTTAAAAGTTTAACACTGAAAAATTAAAAAAACTCTTCAATATACGCTCTTTCACACTCATGGATTAAAATATACTCTGGTTTTAACACTGAACAACACCAAAAAAAATCACACTGTATAGTTAACAATGGAATTTTTGCTGTGCACAAGTTATGTCAACTGTTAAATAACAGGTATAATATTCAGTGCAGCAAGGATCAAGTCAACATCGATATGCTGAAACAGATCCAGAGGAGAACAGATCACTGCGTGAGTTTTTTGAACAAGGGAATGTCGGACTGAAAAAACTGTCAGCAGGCTAGTGTTATTTCAGTATTATTTTAGAGGTCAGTGAAGCTTTGTTTTGTTCACCAGTGTGGTTTCCTATTACAGAATGAGGCACATGAGTTTTATTTTTTATTTTTGTAAAAAAATAATAATAATAAAATAATAATAATGGTAATAATAATAATAAAAAAAGATTAATATTTTATTTTAAGCTAATCTTTATTTTAAAGCTTATATCTACATTTTAAAAGCCAACAGTCAACTTTATCAAATAAAAGGAGTATAGTTAACTCAATTTACTCATTTGAACAGAGTTTTGAACTTAGTGTTGAAGGTAATGAGTTAATTAAATACCTCATTACTTCAACTTAAATGGAGTAAGTTCACAGTACTCATATAGATTCTTTTTTTTTTAACTCAAATGGTTTGTAGCAATCGGTTTCCTCAAAAGGTTTGAGTTGCCTTAACTTATTGGGTTTTACAGTACTCAGTTGGTTTGAGTTCTCTTCATTTATTGGATTTTACTGTGCTCAAATTGCTTCGTTTACTCAAATGGATTAAGTTCACAGTACTCATTAGGATTCGTTTTTGAGCTTAAATGGTTTGTTACAATCGGTTTCTTCAAATGGTTTAAGTTACCTTAACTTATTGTTTTTTTTTTGTTTTTACAGTGTGTGTGCATAAATATATAGACATAGTTCCTTTTTGTTTAAAATAAAAAAATATATTTTAATGTTACGTTTTTCTAATTTAAAATAGTTAGAAAGCAGCATTATTTTCTTGTTAACGAGCTGAAATAAAATGTTTTAATTGTAACTTATTATTTATGATTTATCATTTAATTTAACAAAAAATTAAAAACTTCAAAAATATTATGTGTACATATTTACTAAAATTTGCTTCATGGTGGCTCAGTGGTTAGCACTGCGGCCTCACAGCAAGAAGGTCATTGGTTTGAATGTGTGGAGTTAGCATGTTCTCCCCGTGTTGGTGTGGGTTTCCTACAGGTGCTCCGGTTTCCCCCACAGTCCAAACAAATGCGCTATAGGGGAATTGATTAACTAAATTGGCCGTAGTGTATGAGTGTGTATGGAAGTTTCCCAGTACTGGGTTGCAGCCGAAAAGGCACCTGATTCGTAAAATCATATGCTGGATCAGTTGGTGTTTCAATCCGCAGGTGGTGACCTCTGATAATCAGGCCAAACGCCAAAGAAAATGAATGAATGAGATATGTTAATCTCTATATAATTTGTATATATAAGGGGTGTGAGCCTACACTGGTCTAGGTTGGCTGTAGTGTATGAGTGTGTGTGTGTGAATGAGTATGTATGGATGTTTCGCAGTATTGGGTTGGAGCTAGAGGGGAATCCGCTGTGTAAAACATATGTTGGAATAGTTAGAGGTTCATTCTGCTGTGGCGACCCCTGATGAATAAAGGGGCTAAGCCGAAGGAAAATGAATGAATGAATATATTAATATTTAACTTTTTCATTGAAATAACTGAAAAAGAGGATTATTCTCCTGGTCACTAGCTGAAAAAAAATGTTTTTTATATACATTTATTCTATATATAGAATTAATGAATTTATTTATTATGCATTATTAAAATGTAAGTTGTTTATTACTTCAAGAACCAAATATATTTTCAGTTGTAGGGTTTTAACTTTAGTTTACAACAACACTCCAATAACAAGCAAAGCATTTTAATGGTCAAACCAGAAGGAAACCGTCGCTTTGAGCAGGCAGTATATGGAAAACCATTTAAAGTCTACATCCCATAAATTACACTGGAAACCAGTTTAGTTTTCAGTCTTAGAAAGACTATCACTTGACAATGTGCCAGTCTTTCAAGCCTACAATATGTTGTTCATCTAATAGGGCTGAACTGAACAGTTTCTAAATCTCCTTACATTGTAATATGATGTATATTCAATTAATAAGTTTAAAACGGATATAGCTATTTCATAAATACTAAAATTCATCAGTGCATAAGAAAAACAACATTAGTTACATTTCAGCTTTACGTGCACTGCATGATTATTCAATGCATGGATGGAATTTATGTATTTTAAGCAATTTTGAGTTTATATCTCATTGATAATGCCTAGTTTTAAAGGAACACACCACTTTTATTAAAAATAGGCTCATTTTACAACTCACGTACAGGAGTTTTACTATTTTTGACTCTATTAGCCGATGTCTGGGTCTGGCAGAGACACTTTTAGCTTATCTTAGCATAGATCATTGAATCGGATTAGACCATTAGCATCTAACTCATTATCTCGATAATTTTGGCAACTTTTCATTTTCTGTTGGTCTTAGTACTAATGTTGTCAAAAATATCGATCTTGGTTAGTATCGATACTGGCTTTGCTCTCTCTGACTCTCTCTTCTCACCATCAGGGAAATTAATAATTAATAAAAGTATAAATATTTTAACACTTTTGTTTGAAATTGCACTAATTTAGTTTTTTTATTAGTAATTTATTGTGCTTTTGGACTGCTGAAATGCTTTATAAGCATTACATGGTTAACTTATTTTTTCCTTTTTAATTTCATTTGCATACTTCTTCATACTAACATTGCAAAATTTGTTTCCCATGGTATCGAATATCGATATTTTTCAAGGTATCGTATTGAAGTTGGAAATTCTAGTATCGTGACAACACTACTTCATACAGAAGACTCAAGCTTTAAATAGAAAAATGATCAAAACTCTTTTTCTTTTTTTTTTTTAACAAGATGCTAACGGTCTAATCCGATTCAATGATCTATGCTAAGCTAAGCTAAAAGTGCTCCCGTCAGACCTGGAGATCAGCTGAATTGATTCAAACATGGTCAAACCTCGATTGTTTACCTCTATATATTATTTCCTTTAAGTTACTTTAAAGCTCTGTCTACTTTATCTATTGTGAATGGACTGTATGCTGTTGTGTGCAGGGCACGTCTGTATGTCAGGTGACATTAATTGGTGTGACGGTGGTCCTGCTGTACTCCTCCCGTGCCTGTTATAACCTGGTGGTTCTGGCACTGACGAAAATCAAGAGCATCAACTCCTTCGACTATGACTGGTACAACGTATCAGATCAAGTATGTGCCAAAAACACATGTGGAACAGACATGTGAATAATTTTCTATGTTCAATGCATATTAAGATTTAGTTAAAAATAAATAAAACCAGACAGCAATAATGTGCTTAGAATCAAAATATATTGGTATTCATGATTAACACTATCATCATAACGCAATTCAATCTATCACATGCCATCTGGCATTTGATAGACAGTTTAGAGGTATTTTTCTATCACATAAAAGGTTGTTTGGTATAATTGTAAAAATGTACATCTATAGCTTAAGCTTAGTGTCTATTTGTAAATATATTTAAGTAAATGTGAAAATAGCTTTAGTCCAGTCTTGAAATTTTACTAACATTATTAAATCAACTTAGGTATATTTCAATA
>CAIGQQ010023281.1:0-14236 GCA_903798035.1 Danio albolineatus
TACTTTTGACATTGAAAGTGTCAGTGCCTCACCAGCCACAAACCTCACCGCACATCACTGCTTCAACAGTTTCTTTATATGAGAGTAATTAACTAACAGAAATCAGGAAAGTCTGAGCAAGAAACAACTGCCACAAATGACCAGATTAAACTAGTACTCCATATATATAGTGATGTTTACTCAGAATGGAGTGACATTGTGCTGTTTAAACCTTCATTAAAACACTTAATCAATCGGAACTTTAATCAGTCGGTTTATATCTGTGTAAACGCTTTTAAACAAACCTTTTCCAGTTGAATCACAGCAAAGTTGATCACGGAGCAGGAGCGGCGCAGCCTTATGACGTTTTTCTTCTTCTTCTGGAGTTTTATCTTCTTCTTCTTCTTTGATGTTAATGGCGGTTGGCAAACCAGCTATTGGTGCATTTCCGCCACCTACTGGGATGGAGTGTGAGGAGTCGACTTCAGGATAAACAGGAAAGAGAGAGAAAAAAAAAAAAAAAAAAAAAAAAAACCTATATTCTACTAAATAATTTTGTTGCTTTCAAAAAGATAAAAAGTGCTTCATAACCTTTGTGAGAACTGTTCAGTATACTCTGTAAAGTTAGTGATTTGATGCCAATAGAAATAAAGTCTTTCTTTAACTGGTTTCTTTCTCTGTCATATGCTTTACATTGAATTATCACATGCTCAACTGTTTCCGGAAGCCCACATTTATTACACTGACCAGAGTCATGCTTTCCTATTAACTGGAGTGTTTTATTGAGTGCAGAATGACCTAATCTCAGGCGAGATATTATTGTATCTTCCCTTCTATTACCATAATTATTTCTTACTAATCCAACTTGTTTCTGAATACTGTACAGATGTCGTCCTTTATTACCTTTGTCCCACTGCTCTTGCCATATATTTTTAATAGCTGCTTTTATCAGGCTCTTTACCTCAGATTTTCCCAGAGACATTTCTAAATCAACTGCATCATTTTTAAGAGCCTGCTTGGCTATTTTATCCACATTTTCATTGCCCTCTACGCCAACATGAGCCGGCACCCACAAAAAAACTACTGATAGACTCAGATGGCTAATTCTGTAAAGTGTTTGTAAAATTTCATTCAATACATCTTGTCTGGAGTCTGATTTACCTTTAGTTAAACTTGTGAGAACTGACAAGGAATCTGAACAAATTACTGCATCAGATGATTTAACATCTTCTACCCACTGTAATGCTATCAATATAGCAACCATCTCTGCAGTATACACTGATGTACCATTTGTGATTCTCCTTGCAGTTATGTATTTAGAGAAGGGGATATACATAGCCGCTGCTGTTCGTCCAGTATCTGGGTCTTTAGATCCATCTGTGTATATTTGTACAAATTGAGAGTATTCTCTTTCTAAATGCCGTTGGAGTTTTATCTGGCGGTTTAAGTTTAACTTTAAGGTGCATTTTCCGCCACCTACTGAATTGGAGTATGGAGCGCAACATGGTTGGAGATCTTGTTATTAGCAAGGAAATACTACATAGATGTAATATTCGGGCTATATATATATATAATTCAATATCTTAATAAATCTCAATTATTAAAAAAGGGGAATATCTATAATGTGTGATTCTTTACTTTTTATAAACTGGTTTTGTTAACTGTTATAAAACTAAGAAAAAAGAGGATTCCAGCATAAAGGAGACATTTATTGATAATACATCTCTCTTTATACCATAATATACATGACACGTTTGACCTTTCTTACTTCTAGGTAACTGGAGTTTTTTACACCATGAAATTATAATCAGTTATTAAATATAAGCGTTATTATATTTTATATTGGAGAAAACAGCAGCTCCTCCATTCAGTTGCGTCTGTTTACAGCACACATACAAACATACAGAAGTTAGTCAAACTGAGAATCAAAGTTGCTCTTCTTTATATACTCAAAAGATACCGTTACAGGGACCAAAATCCTTAAGAGGATTATTATTATTATTATTATTATTATTATTATTATTATTATTATTATTATTATCTTCTACAGCGCTTCACGGAAATCGCGCACTGCACCTGAATATGGCGGCGCGGTGACGTTGCTGTCAGTGGCGTTCTAAAACAGAATGTGTTCGAGAATCGATGACGTTGATTAACTAGTGTGAGCTGCATTAGTGTCTCACCATCGCTGACATTAGCGGTGTGTAAAGATCTTTCTAAAAGTATCATTTTAGCTTATTGCAGACTTGGATCCAGACAGTTTTACTCCCCTGTTGTTCCTGATGCGTCCAGTAGAGGGGATAAAAGATACATGGCCAAATAATAGATGAGAAGTCAACTCTTACAGATTATAATCTAGGTACTAGATTATACCAAATCTACCTTCGGGTATAAATAAAGTAACCATAAACTAACCTTATTAAATGTCCTGTTCATAAATATATTTTTTAGGTAAATATAATTGCAAATTAATTTAATTGGAAAAAAATGACAAGAAAAATAATTTCATGTGATTATAATTATATTATCTGGACCAAAGTAAAACATATAACAGATTTTTTCAAAATATTTTATTTATTATTTAAGGATTTTATGAGTTGTATCTCCCAGGAATCATTGACAGTTTAGGTTATAACAAAAGGACTAAGTCATTATTATTTATGTTTTGTTATTTGCAGCTACAACTTGTGATTCTGACTCGCCCCTGTTATTCTAAAACATGCCAAACATATTTACTTTCTTCATAACAAATACTGTAACAATAAAAAATCTGAAACAATAAACTCTAAACAATATTCATATATATATACTTTTTAAGCTGTTTGGACAGACTTTTTTTATTGTATTTGTAGAACATTTTCAGTCAAATACATAACAAATCTTACAATAAGATATTCACATTTTAATTTAACATTTTTAAACAGAATAACAAAAAGAAAAACGGAAAGAAAGAAGAAGAAAAAACAAGTAAAAAACAAGAGCGGGTATACACAACATATACCATAGAGAAGACGAGTTTAGCTTTTGAAGTATATAAATATGACATCTCTTTTCTTAATGATAATTGTATGACCACTCAGTGTATTAAATAGACATTCAACATCAAACCAGAAATATTTAACATACATACAAACAAAGAACAACTGCACAACAGTCTCAACATCCGTTCCGCAAAAGAACACACGTCTCAGAAAGATCAACTTTATATCTCTTGAGAAACTGGTTGGTCGGATATATTTTATGTATAATTTTAAAGCAGATTTCACTGATTTTATTAGTGACACAATATTTGTTGTTGTAAGTCCAGACCAAGTTCCAGTTGATATTCTCAAATGGGTTATTCCAGAAGTACTTGTGTGTAAAAGTTGCAGGATAATGAATCAAACTTATAAGAAATGTATTATTACATTTTCTATCTTTGATATCGACACCATCTAATAGAATCTCATTTTAACTGTTAGTTTATTTGCTTCACTGTAACTCTGCAAAAGCCTCGCCAGGCCGGCTGCATCAATTACTCTACTATAATCTCGTGGAGGTGCTGGAAAACTAAACTTAGTATACTTCAGTATAAGTCAATAAATATCCTTCATCGTTTAATAACTGTGAGACCAATAGAATATCTTTTTAACCCAGTTATCATAAAAAAAAATGTTGTTCTTATATCTGACAGATTTATTATTCCGTATTATTTATTTATGGGGAGAAAAAATGTGTTTATATAGAAACATCCAGCATAAAAGAGCCTGCCTGTGAAAATTAGACAACTGAATGGGGAGTTTAATCATCTCAAAGTCACACTTTAAAAGAAACTCGATACCACCGACTTTTTCAAAAATAAGGTTTGGGATTATATACCATTTTTAATTTATATGTTTAATATAATGTTTAATCCAATTCAACTTAAAAATTGTATTGGAAGCATCAAAATCAAGCACATTCACACCTCCTTGATTGTATGGATTACATCAAATATTTTTATTTAAATAGTGAGGTTTGTTTTTCCATATAAAATTAAACAGCCCTGAATTTATTTTTTTTTATAACTGATTTTGGTAGATCCAATACTTTAGCAGAGTACACCAATCGTGATAGACCTTCAGCTTTTGACAGAAGAATCCTTCCTTTAAGTGATAAATCCCTCATGAGCCACATGTCAAATTTCTTTTTCATTTTCATCAAAGGATGTTGTAAATTAGAATGTTTCCTATTTGACTGATCTTTACAGATATTAAAACTTAAATCACACCATATTATGTAAGTTTATCAGACTCGCCAAGCAAGAGTCTTTCATGCAATAATTATTAGAGTTCACATACATATCAAAATCTCTGGATGCCAAATGTAGAAAAAAAAGCTATAAATTAATACATTTATAGTAAGAACACTCTAGTTTCAAAGAGTAACTAAAAATACAATTTTAGCGGAAACAAAAGTTTGGATAAAAGCATTTTTAGGAGAACTGGAAAAGTCAACGCAAAACACTTCATATTAAGTACACTCCCAAAGCAAATGACTTTATATTTCCTCAGAGTGAATACAAAAAGAGCATTTGGGGAAATAATATTATTAGATTGAGCACGTTTGTGATTTAGTGGAGAGCAGTTATGAGTAGAGACTTCACCAACTTTATTATATAAGAGGAATTTATGTAAAACTCGAACCATTCTGTCATTTAAATATATTATTCCAAAAACTCACGCAAACAGGTAAAGAAATCTGAGATCTATTAGTAATTGAGCGAATGTCTTTGTTTGACATACTGAGAAGATTTGTGCAGTCAAATATAAAATAATGTAAGACACTTTAGGGCCAAGCTTGACTGAAGGTATTAAACAATCAGGGATTGCACAGAAACAATGTTATATTCCTCTGAAGAGACTGAAAAAGAAGAAAAGTTCATCTTCTGTCCACAAATGTTTACCTCAGTTGTGAAGAGACTGATTGAGAAACAGGCAGCCAATCAGCTTTCGCAGAGTGTTGCGCTTTGCTGTTTAGTTCCTTAAGCTCCTCTTATATTACGGGTGTTGTGCGTCTTTTCAGAGTAAGTGTATTATATCTGACCTTTGTAGCGTTCACAGATGTGCTGTAATTATCTTGCGGGTTGAACTGCTTTAACACATGTGCTCAATGCTAATATACTCTCTTGTTTTTAGCTCGATGCTACGCTGTAAACACTTCTGTAATGGTCCGTGTATCATCCGTTCATTTGATTATTCTTTTTATTCTGGAAAACGAAACATCAGAAAAACAGTCAATATTTCGTTTTTCTGTTTATTCTGTAGGCACAAAAAACCGAAATCCCATCTGTTATTCTGCTTATTAACTTAAAACGGAAAATTAAAACAAACACAAAACAAAAACGAAATAATGAGTCAAAAAACGGTCCGTGTACGTTTTGTTCATTTGTTTTCCGGTTGTAAACGGAATAAAGGAAATGAAGAAAACGGCCGTTTTTCCGTTTTTCTTTTGCTGACAAAAACACGAAAAAACGAGATTTTGGCTGGATTTTCGGTTTTTTAATCTAGGGTTGGAAAACAAATAAACGACTTCAAAATTCATTATTGACAAGTAGACGTGCTGAAACGCCCATTTTCCTCTGATTGGCCAACCAAATCTGAGCTCGTGACGTCGTTCTCTTTCCGTTTACCAAACTAATAATCCTCTGCGATGAGCAGCCAGGCTTATTATTATTATTATTATTATTATTATTATTATTATTATTATTATCACCATCATCATAATTTTTATAAATATACTACAAACTACATATATGTTAACGTATTCTATCATTTTAACCACAAAAATACAAGGCATATAAGCACATATATGGCTATAATATTTATGATGTTATAGAACTTTATTTTCAGTCATTATTTTTAAATGATTGTATTTAGATATTTTTTTAATCAACGATACTTCTTTTAGATAAAGATAAATCAAAATGAGTTAGTAAATGATTGCTAAATTGCTTAAACAAACATTTATTTATTGTTATTTTGTTAATATGCTTTAAACAACATATAATAAACAAAATAATGCCAGTGTGATAGAAAGTAAATAATAACAACAGCACAAAAAAATAAATAAAACAAACACAAAACAAAAGTATGAATAATTACCTAAAATTCTAACAATTACAAACAAGCAAGACCTTTACATTAATCAAAAAAAAAAAGAAAGAAAAGAAACTAGAACACAGTTTGACAGAAACATTTATAGGCAATACTTTACAGGCATGGCAACAGTTTCTCTGTATGTTAATAAATGCTTTATTCCTACAATTTTGTGAGTTCATCTAAAGTGAGGACTATGCTTTATAAATACCTTATAAACTGTATCAAATAAAAAAATAAACCTTTCTAATCTTATCCAAAAATAAAATCACTACAGTTGATTTTGCAATTGCTGATTGTAGGAGTGTTAAAATGTCATACATTGTATACTGGCATTTGGCCACTAGGTGTCAGTACGATACTGTATAACTGTAAATTCAGTGCATTGGGCAAGTGTGATTGGCACACCATGCTTACAAAGGCAGATTTCACACAGTTCATTTAATTTCTGTTTACTTTAAATAGTTGCTATATTTCCTCAGTACTTAACTCAATTTATTTTTATTCTACATAACACAGTGTTTATTTATTTATTTATCTACTGGACAAACACATTTGGATTTACTATTAAAATTTATACATATAAAAAGCAATATAATATTTTACTTGCATACTTTCACAGATTTATTTTAAATAAAAAATATCAACTATATTAAAAATACTTTTATGGTGCAAAAATGGTTTCTCCTGTGTTTCTCATCCAATTGTTTTTAAATAATTGGCAGGAAGACGTCTGCCGTGAAAACCTTGTAAGCATGCCATGGTTAATCCTGAGCAAACACTTTAAAACCCCCTGTTACAGTTTACCCCGCGTTACTTTGTGCCCCGCGCTCCCCTACACCCCAGATCGCCATTTTTGATTACGACTTGTTAAAAGCCTTTACGTCGTTGTCCTTTTTTATGAGCCATTTTCCGAAGCTTTAAATGCATGCGCATATATGCTGCAATAGATACCTGACTTTTCACTTAACAAACACTTTATTTACTCTGCCAATATTAAGTTTTTAAGTCATTTAAAGTCAAAAGTTATAGAAATAATATAGGCCTAACTCAAATTGTGTGATGCATTTACCAGGCCTACTGGCCAAATAAGCTTTTTACATCAGGTGTTTATACACACAAATTAAGCAGTTTAAAGGTTTACATACAATTAAATGTCCCTTTGAAATTTTGGTGCACCAAATTACATTTATTTTTTTAAATTATTTATTTTACATTATAATTTTATGCATGCAATAAATAATCCCGAATAGTTGAAAGTGTTACAATATTCTTTACATGTATTTTATAACTATGAACTTTGCCAAGAAGTGCTCACTTCACTGTAAAATAATGTCCCCCACTTATGCAATAAACCTGGTGTCCATGAAAATATGTACACTCACATTAACACCAAAGTTGTGCTTTTGTAAAATAGACAAAATAAACAAGATGCGCTTTCTGCAAACTCATGCAGCCTCCATGAAATATAGCGCGACACAGCAATGAACCGGCTACTTGAGACGAAAAGAAATCCATAGAAACCTTTAAATGTATACAACGGGTTTTCAGCCACTGACTAGAATAATGCTGCACTATTTTATTAACAAAAAAATTAAATGTTTTATTTTCCCCCAACACAGACAAGGTGCCTGTAGCCTGCAGCCTATATAAGACTTTAGATTTTTATAGTTTATATAAAATATATAGCCTAGGTTTATATAAACGCTTCACTGATCATGCAACGCTACATTCTTCTTATTCTTCAGTAGATCCGTAAATTATGTAGTTTATAAACTGATCATTTATAAGGACTAAGCTATTAATAACAGTAATTCTTTGAAATGGCTTGATTAAAGTCCTGTTTAAAGTCCTGTCCTGTTTCTACAATTAGGTCAAAGATAACTTAATTCGGCATAGTGCGCTGATTTGTATGCGCCTCACCCGCTTTAATGAACGCACTTTCTATTATTTCAAGCAATAGTAAATATAACAGCAACAACAACAATTAATAATAAGACAGGCCTACTTTGGCGTTGCAATAAAATAGTATTAACTATCAAATAAATATTTACAATAGGCTTATAGCATATATATATTATTAAAATAGGAGAAAATAAAATAAAAACAAATGCTACCCTTTGTTATAGCCTAGCCCTGGGGCCCAATGTGTTGTATTCTGGTCGTCTAACAACTATTTAAATAAATTAAACAACAAAAAACACTAGTAAATGATAATAATAACAATAATAATAATATTAATTAAGCCTGCTAACTCATTCATTCATTCATTTTCTTTTGGCTTAGTCCCTTTATTAATCCGGGGTAGCCACAGCGGAATGAACCGCCAACTTATCCGGCATTTGTTTTACGCAGCGGATGCCCTTCCAGCCACAACCCATCTCTGGGAAATAAGCCTGCTAACTGTGTGTGGTTAAAATGATAGAATATGTAAACTTAGTTTATATTTATAATTAAATAATAATAATTAAAAGCCTGCGTGCAGGACTTTTATTTTGAGTGCGACGTCACAAGCTCAGATTTGGTTGGCTAATCAGAGGAAAATGGGCGTTTCAGCACGTCTATTTGTCAATAATGAATTTTGAAGTCATTAATTTGTTTTCCAACCCTAGATTAAAAACCGAAAATCCAGCCAAAATCTTGTTTTTTCGTTTTTTGTCAGCAAAAGAAAAACGGAAAAACGGCCGTTTTTTTTCATTTCCTGCATTCCGTTTATAACCGGAAAACAAATGAACAAAAAGTTTTTTGACTCATTATTTCGTTTTTGTTTTGTGTTTGTTTTAATTTTCCATTTTAAGTTAATAAGCAGAATAACAGATGGGCTTTCGTTTTTTTGTGCCTACAGAATAAACAGAAAAACGAAATATTGACTGTTTTTCTGATGTTTCGTTTTCCAGAATAAAAGGAATAATCAAATGAACGGATGATACACGGACCATTATAGACAACTAGACGTGCTGAAACGCCCATTTTCCTGTGATTGACGTCGCCCTCAAAATAAAAGCCCTAAACGCAGGCTTTTAATTATTATTATTTAATTATATATAAAAACTACATAATCAGTCATTTGAACCACACACAGTTAGCAGGCTTAATTAATATTATTATTAATTGTATTGTCATTATTATTATCATTTACTAGTGTTTTTATTGTTTAATTTATTTTAATAGTTGTTAGCAGGACCAGAATAAGAACACATTGGGCCCCGAGGCTAGGCTATAACAAAGGGTACCATTTGTTTTTATTTTATTTTATCCTATTTTAATGTTATATGTGCTATAAGCCTATTGTAAATATTTATTTGATAATTAATACCATTTTATTGCAACGCCAAAGTAGGCCTGTCTTATTATTAATTGTTACTTGTTGTTGTTGCTGTTAATATTGTAGGCTACATTATATATTTACTATTGCATGAAATAATAGAAAGTGCGTTCATTAAAGCGGGTGAGGCGCATACAAACCAGCGCACTATGCCGAATAAAGTTATCTTTGACCTAATTGTAGAAACAGGACAGGACTTCAAACAGGACTTTAATCAAGCCTTTTCGGAGAATTACTGTTATCACTAGCTTAGTCCTTATAAATGATCAGTATTATAAAATACATAATTTACGCCACGGTGGCGCAGTGAGTAGCACGTTCACCTCACAGCAAGAAGGTCGCTGGTTCGAGCCTCGGCTGGATCAGTTGACATTTCTGTGTGGAGTTTGCATGTTCTCGCTGTGGTTGCGTGGGTTTCCCCCACAAGTCCAAAGTACAGGTGAATTGGGTAAGGCTAAATTGTCCGTAGTGTATGAGTGTGAATGAGTGTGTATGTATGTTTCCTAGAGATGGGTTGCGGCTGGAAGGGCATCTGCTGCGTAAAAACAAATGCTGGATAAGTTGGTGGTTCATTCCGCTGTGGCGACCCCAGATTAATAAAGGGACTAAGCCGAAAAGAAAATGAACGAATGAATGAATGATTTGCAATTGCAAAGGAGTGTTAAAATGTCATACATTTTATACTGGCATTTGGCCACTAGGTGTCAGTACAATACTGTATAACTGTAACTTCAGTGCATTGGGCAAGAGCGATTGGTCTCAATCTCGTCTTCCTGATTATTTGTACACACCATGCTTACAAAGGCAGATTTCACACAGTTAATTTAATTTCTGTTTACTTTAAATAGTTGCTATATTTACTCAGTACTTTACTGAATTTATTTTTATTCTACACAACACAGTGTTTATTTATTTATTTATCTATTGGACAAACACATATGGATTTACTATTAAAATATATACATATAAAAAAGTTTTCAACATTACACTCAAAATTCAAAAAATGTTTTGTTAGTTTAACTGGTGTCCAACAGTGTGTGGCTTAATTGTAACACCCTGTTACAACTAGCCCCGCTGTGTCCTGTTTTCTTCAAAACTGTCTAGCAGTCACTGTGTGTTTTTTACATCTTGTAAAATGGTTTCATCTTTTAGTCTAGAAGACGGTAATCACAGCAATATAAGATTTTACTTGCATACTTTCACAGATTTATTTTAAATAAAAAATATCGACTATATTAAAAATTACTTTTATGGTGCAAAAATTGTTTCTCCTGTGTTTCTCATCCAATTTTTTAAATAATTGGCAGGAAGACATCTAATCCTGAGCGAACACCTTAAAACCCCGTTGCATCTTACCCCGCGTGACTTTGTGCCCCGCGCTCCCCTACACCGCTGTTATAGCCTATCGTCATTTTTTATTACGACTTGTTAAAAGCATGTATGTCGTTGTCCTTTTTTATGAGCCATTTTCCAAAGCTTTAAATGCATGCGTATATATGCCGCAATAGATACCTGCCTTTTCATTTAACAAACACTTTATTTACTCTGCCAATTTTAAGTGTTTAAGTCAATAGGTTTAGATTTTTATAGTTTCTAATATTTTTATTAGAGTTTAGATTTTTATAGTTTCTAGAAAATATATAGCCTAGGTTATATAAACGCTTCGCTCTGATCATGCAACGATCATAATGCGTTAGGCTACGTTCTTCTGTAGATTCGTAAATTATGTATTTTATAAACTGATCGTTTATAAGGACTAAGCTATTATCAACAGTAATACTCCGAAAAGGCTTGATTAAAGTCCAGTAGTTTTAAAGATTTTCTACAATTTAAGCATTAGGTCAAAGATAACTTAATTCGGCATAGTGCGCTGATTTGTATGCGCCTCACCCGCTTTACTGAACGCACTTCCTTTTTATTATTTAATGCAATAGTAAATAATGTAGCCTACAATAATAACAGCAACAACAACAAATAATTAATGATAAGACAGGCCTACTTTGGCATTGCAATCAAATGGTATTAATTATCAAATAAATATTTACAATAGGCTTATAGCATATATATCATTTAAAAATAAAAACAAACGGTACCCTTTGTTATAGCCTAGCCTCGGGGCCCAATGTGTTCTTATTCTGGTCCTGCTAACAACTATTAAAATAAATTAAACAATAAAAAACACTAGTAAATGATAATAACAACATCAACAACATCAACAACATCAACAACAACAACAACAATAATAATAATAATAATAATAATTATTATTATTATTATAAAGGCCTTGCTCAGAAACAATCATGCACAGGTGCACAGCAGCAAGATGTTCGGCAGCGAACTATGAATTTATTTTAATGGCAAATGTCTAATACCGCTAATTTTGTCTTTATTTAATTTATACATACGCAATGAATGTAAGCCTGCTAACTGTGTGTGGTTCAAATGATAGAATATGTAAACTTAGTTTATATATACTGTATAATTAAATAATAATAATTAAAAGCCTGCGTTTAGGGCTTTTATTTTGAGGGTGACGTCACGAGCTCAGATTTGGTTGGCCAATCAGAGGGAAATGGGCGTTTCAGCCGGTCTAGTTGTCTATAATGAATTTTGAAGTCGTTTATTTGTTTTCCCACCCTAGATTAAATAAGCAAAAATCCAGCCAAAATCTCGTTTTTTCGTTTTTTTGTCAGCAAAAGAAAAACGGCCGTTTTTTTCATCTCCTGCATTCCGTTTATAACCGGAAAACAAATGAACAAAAAATTTTTTGACTCATTATTTCTTTTTTGTTTTGTGTTTGTTTTAATTTTCCGTTTTAAGTTAATAAGCAGAATAACAGATGAGCTTTCGTTTTTTTTGTGCCAACAGAATAAACAGAAAAACGAAATATTGACTGTTTTTCTGAGGTTTCGTTTTCCAGAATAAAAGGAATTATCAAATGAACGGATGATACACCGTTTTTGTTTGTCAGGTTTGGCTAAATGGTCCTCGGAACTTTAGAAAGAACCATTTTTTTCGATTATAATTTTGTTGTTTTCAAAATGCAACTTTATATATAATCAATACAACAACAAAAAGCACATCTCTATATGAAAACCTATAACTAGACTACAGTTAATCGTTACACTATCCAAATATGTGTGTTTATTTTTTCTAATTAAATGAATCTAAATTAATCTGCAATTGGGCTTTTGTATATCTGAAATAGTATGGTGAGTGTATCAGTTGTTTGTATATTTAAACTCACTTTCTGATACATTAACTTAGCTTTTATATTTACCTAAAAATAAAAATAAAAGTATATTTATGAACAGGACATTTAATAATCTGTAAGAGTTGACTTCTCATCTATTATTTGGCCATGTATCTTTTATCCCCTCTACTGGACGCATCAGGAACAACAGGGGAGTAAAACTGTCTGGATCAAAGTCTGCAATAACCTAAAATGATACTTTTAGAAAGATCTTTACACACCGCTAATGTCAGCGATGGTCAGACACTAATGCAGCTCACACTAGTTAATCAACGTCATCGTTTCTCGAACACATTCTTTTTTAGAACGCCACTGACAGCAACGCCACCGCGCCGCCATATTCAGCTGCAGTGCGCGATTTCCGTGAAGCGCTGGAGAAGATAATAATAATAATAATAATAATAATAATAATAATAATAATAATAATATTAATTCTCTTAAGGATTTTGCTCCCTGTAACGGTATCTTTTGAGCATATAAAGAAGAGCAACTTAGATTCTCAGTTTGACTAACTTCTGTATGTTTGTATGTGTGCTGTAAACAGACGCAACTGAATGGAGGAGCTGCTGTTTTCTCGGATATAAAATATAATAACACTTATATTTAATAACTGATTATAATTTCATGGTGTAAAAAAACTCCAGTTACCTAGAAGAAAGGTCAAACGTGTCATGTATATTATGGTATAAAGAGAGATGTATTATCAATAAATGTTTCCTTTATGCTGGAATCCTCTTTTTTCTTACAGTTTTATAACTTTCCTTGCTAATAACAAGATCTCCAACCATGTTGCGCTCCATACTCCAATTCAGTAGGTGGCGGAAAATGCACCTTAAAGTTAAACTTAAACCGCCAGATAAAACTCCAGAAGAAGAAGAAAAACGTCATAAGGCTGCGCCGCTCCTGCTCTGTGATCAACTTTGCTGTGATTCAACTGGAAAAAGGTTTGTTTAAAAGCGTTTACACAGATATAAACCGATTGATTAAAGTTCCGATTGATTAAGTGTTTTAATGAAGGTTTAAACAGCACAATGTCATTCCATTCTGAGTAAACATCACTATATATATGGAGTACTAGTTTAATCTGGTCATTTGTGGCAGTTGTTTCTTGCTCAGACTTTCCTGATTTCTGTTAGTTAATTACTCTCATATAAAGAAACTGTTGAAGCAGTGATGTGCGGTGAGGTTTGTGGCTGGTGAGGCACTGACACTTTCAATGTCAAAAGTAAATATACAAACAAATCCACCCGGTATATTTGCCAACTACTGATTGTGTTTCATATATCATGTCAGCATTGTTTCTATACACATGGCAGGTACATATTGGGCCGAGGAGGAATGTAAAATGTATAGCGATTAAATATGCCTCCCAAAAAACACCCAGCTGTTTCTCATTCACACACACACACACACACAAACATACACACACAAACAGCACCGTTGCAGATGCTCTCTCTCTCTCTCTCTCTCTCAATTCAATAATTGCTTTATTGGCATGACAAATATTACAAATGTATTGCCAAAGCATAAATAAAAACACACATATTTAATGATAATAAAAAT
>CAIGQQ010023287.1:1187-21266 GCA_903798035.1 Danio albolineatus
TGTGTGTGTGTGTGTGTGTGTGTGTGTGTGTGTGTGTGTGTGTATGTATATCTGCTCTGAAATGATTGTTTTTTTTGTTTGTTGCGGCTGATTGTTTCCTCAAAGCTCTGCTAATGTCTGCATTGGTGTTTTAGCTGCAGTATGGCAGAGGAGCGAGTAAAGGACTCTCTCTCAGAGAAACACAGGTATTGACTCTGTTTTTACACCATTATTTCAACATTCTCTTTGAAGAGCAAAGACTAACAACAATGACCTTATTTTTGTTACCATCACCTGATCAAATGATGGACAAAGCTTCAGTTTACAGCTTCAGGAAATGTGTTTAGATTGGTTTAGGTTACAGACAGCTTGATCTGGTGTCATATTTACCAGAGCTGAATATGTGGAATGTGTGCTGTTTAAAGTCCTGTACAACATCAGAATTAAAGCTGACCACAGAACAGTTTCAGCTTGTGCCTATAGAGGAGAGAACATAGTTTCGTCTCTCAGGCTTTCCTCATCTGGTTTCTGTGGTGAGTTTTTTTACTCACCAGCTTCCATAACAAGGTTTTAGAGTCAAATGTGTTATTAAGTGAAGCTGAGATTGTGCAGAATAAGAAAGCAGCACATCTCTTGTCTGCTTACCCATAATTCCTGTGTAGCAGACCTGATCAGACAGACCTTTAGTCAACAGTCAAAATAAACTCATATTTGGCTGATAAACTCTTGTAAAGGAAACTGAAGTTTCTCCTGCAGTTTATTCCTTCTGTGTGTTTGTGTCTTTAGTGTGAAATCAGGATCATGTGTGTCCAGCTCTGTGTCTCTGAGGAGTGACCGATCAAAAGATGGTCATCCACCAGACTTCAGTGAGGAAACACCATCATCTGACAAAAGGTATTTTGTTTTGTATTAATTGGTCACACGTGGACTATTTCAGTATTCATCAGGACATTTTATCATACCTGCATCATAATACTTTTAAGGTACAATATGTAAGAGACACAAGAACAATGTTATATATATATATATATATATATATATATGTACGTAATATAATTAAAATATATATATATATATTTATTTAATTGAATTCTTCCTTACTCCATGATAAGGACAAATATATGGCCGTAAAACATTTATTTGCTGCTTTGTAACTTTAAATAATGCATCTGAACAAAAAAAGTCTGAGAACAAAGCAAAAACACAATAATCCAAGTAACAAGGTGGCAGACAAATGACAAAAATATAATCCACAGAACAGAAACAGAGATACAAAAAGAAGCAGGCCACATTTATCAATCCTATGTAGAAATGAGTGCAGATTCGAGCACAAAAATCAACTTAAGACCAGGTTTACATATGATTTATGAAACATTCCTATGCAGAAAATTCCATCATACAAAATAAAACCGATCATCAATTGAATGTCACAATCTTAAATATTTACATTGTAGAAGTTTCACCCTCTAGAGTTTATGACATCAAAAAGAGAAACTTCTCTGAGCAAAGAAAAGGAGTGAATGTATAATCTTCACTGTCCTCATTCATTCATTTTCTTGTCGGCTTAGCCCCTTTATTATTCTGGGGTTGCCATAGCAGAATGAACCGCCAACTTATCCAGCATATGTTTTATGCAGCAGATGCCCTTCCAGCTGCAACCCATCACTGGAAAACATCCATACACTCTCATACATTACGGACAATTTAGCTTACCCAATTTACCTGTCCCGCATGTTTTTGGACTTTTGGGGGAAACCGGAGCACCCGGAGGAAACCAACGCAACCACGGGGAGAACATGCAAACTCCACACAGAAATGCCAACTGACCCAGCCGAGGCTCGAACCAGCGACCTTCTTACTGTGAGCCAATTGTGCTTTCCACTGCACCACCATGAGGTGCAAATTAATACAATTTACTAATGCATACACAGCTATTTAAAAAAAAGTAGTTTTTTTTATTTTACATATAAAAAACACGTAATTTTTTTTAACCATCAAGTGTCATCCAAAAATAACTTGAATTCCCAGGTTATAAGAATTAACCTTCTTACAATACAAATCTTTTTACAACATGTAGCAAAAAATGGTAAGACTAGGAAACAAGTGTGATACAAGGCTTTATTAAGTACATTGAACACTTAAACTAATCTAACATACACACACATTTATTTGGTATAGGAAAAGGCAGTATCGAGTGAAGAATACAGTTATAGTTGTAGCTAAATGAGCTCATAGTTAATTATGAATCATTAATCATAACTTACTTTTTAGTTATTCATAATTCCCTATGAGCTAATTTTGCTGCAAAAAGACAAGAGCACAGGGGGTAATAGGAAGTCCAGGAACATAAAACAGTAGAAACCCCTGTGCCCTCTAGTGTTTATAAGAGAGACTGTTGCAGGCTGTGACTCCTTTTCCTCTGGTGTGTTTGTGTCTTCAGCGTGAGATCAGGATCATGTGTGTTCAGCTCTGTGTCTCTGAAGAGTGACTGCTCAAAAGGTCTACTACCAAACTTCAGTGAGAAAACACCATCATTTCACAGAAGGTTTTTTTTTATTATTATTTACATTAATGGTCACACGTGGACTGTATTGTAAGATATCTGTATTTGTTTGCCTCTAAATGTATTATTACAGTAGTTTTATTTATTAACAGTGTTGAATATGAGTTAGCAGATTCAGGAGAGGAGACTCCCAGGAGACACAAGAGTTTCACAGACAATCTCCAGTGTATCTTCCAGGTCGGAAAAAAAATCATTTTGATTCATACAAGTCAATGAATTAACTCCATGAAACACACACAGAATATTAGACTTTTGACAACCACCCAAATCTGAAAGCCCTCGGCCCTGTTTTTAGCCAAGCTTGTCTTTGTTTAGATGTTTATTAGACTATGGTTCCAACAGCAAAAGCCACTGTTCAGGCATTTATCAGGTATTTGTTATCAAACTGCTCCTTAGTTTCTGAAACATCTTGGCCCAATTCTACCCCTTGGCTGTTCCCCTTTCCCTTCCCATTCCTCACATGAATGGGGTACGGGTGTCTCAATTCTCTTTAGCTTGAAGGCGTAGGGCTGAGGGGAAGGGCTAGATAACCCTCAAAATTTAAATTTGCTAGGATATGCATACGTTTAATACATTCATAACCGCACTCATGTTTTACTGTCATGGTTTAAAAAAAATTTAAATGCTAAATTTCACTATAATGCATAATAATAACTTCTGTACAGCAGTCCCACAACATACTTTCACATCTGACACTGGGATACCCTTTCAGAAAAGTCTAGTGGCTGGGAATGAGCTTTTTACAGTGTCTGGGATGTTTTCACTTGTTTACATAGATGAATGTGGACACCATGTACATATACAGTACAATTACAAACTTTTTGCCACATTATATCGTTATGATAACAAGATATCATTGCCTTCAGTGATTTCCTGAAGATAAATACCAAAAAAATAAAGTCTCTGGAATAACTACTGCAGTCACCATTGTCAGTCTCATATGAAGTAAGAGCTCATGACGGCAACATTATGGTGTTGTAGTGCTGTCCCATTTCTTAAGGGTAAAATTTGCCCTTGTCTTATTATAAACCTTCTGTTTTGTTTTGATGGAAATTTTGACTGTTGTATATGTGAAATATCTGAAATCATTCAGCGTAGTGATGTGGAAGTGTAATGTGCTCAAAACCTGCCTGGATCTACTTTAGCTGTTTGTTTATCTAAAAAACCTTTGACTGTTCATCAGCTAATCAGAATCAAGCATTATCAGGCATCTTAGTATAATGTGTTTTCAATTATTGAGTAATTTGTGGATGTAAAATGGATGTTTTGGTTAAATATTGTTGTTCTCTTTTCTTCAATAATAGAATCTTGAGAGCAAAATAATCAGATTTCTGAAGAATGAACTGGAGAAGTTTAAGAAAATCGTACAAGATGAAAACAGACAAGAGTTTGTAAAGGACTACAATGAGAACAGAAGCAGAAACACAGAAGCAGCTCTTGATCTCACACTCTTCTTCCTCAGAGAGATGAAGCAAGATCAAGCTGCTGATACTCTCGAGGGTAAGAGACTCATGACTGTCACCTACTAATAACATATCTATCAGTTTTAACCATTGGATTCTTTTGGGTGGGTTTTCACATAAAATATACTTTTTTTTAATACTTATTAAAATATGACAGCCAACTTTTTCAACTTCAGAGCTCAATCTGCACACGACGAAGTTGAGCGGGAGAACCGAATAGGTGGTTTTGATTTACGTTAGTTTTTATTTATTATGACTGGATTTGAGGTTAGTTTATCTTTATTTGTTCATGTTGTCTGTATTTTAGACAATTTATTTCAGTTTTGCTTATCAAGCATTGAGTAATACTGTGTACAGTATGTTTTTAACTAGAGTTGAGGTTAGTTAATCTTAATTTGATTTTATGTTGTCTGTTTTAAAGACAATTTTACTACAGTTTTATTTATTAAACTTAATACTGTGTTATTTCATTGTGAAATGTTTTGTTCTGCTCTTCTTGTGCACTGAATACATGTAGAATGTGTGTGTGTAGCACGTTTGAAAAAGCAAAAACAGCTGCCAAAATCACAAGTAAAATCAAAAATTAAATATTCATTCATGTCCATATTGCACAGCCCTAATATATAGTCAGAATTATTAGCCCCCCCTTTGAATTTTTTTCTTTTTTAATATTTCCCAAATGACGTTTAATAGAGCAAGGGAATTTTCACAGTATGTCTGATAATATTTTTCTTCTGGAGAAAGTCTTATTTGTTTTATTTTAGCTAGAATAAAAGCCGTTTAAAAAAATTTTAAGACCATTTTAAGGTCACTATTATTAGCCCCTTTAAGCTATTTTTTTTGATAGTTGACAGAACAAACCATCATTATACAATAACTTGCCTAATTACCTTAACCTGCCAAGTTAACCTAATTAACCTAGTGAAGCCTTTAAATGTCACTTTAAGCTGTATAGAAGTGTCTTGAAAAATATCTAGTAAAATATAATTTACTGTCATGGCAAAGATAAAATAAATCAGTGATTAGAAATGAGTTATTAAAACTATTATGATTATAAATGTGTAGAAAAAAATCTCTGTTAAACAGAAACTGGGGGACAAAATAAACAGGACGGATATATACACACACGCACATTTTCTTTTTAAATATTTCCCAAATGATGTGTAACAGAGCAATGAAATTTTCACAGTATGTCTGATAATATTTTTTCTTCTGGTAAGTCTTATTTGTTTTATTTCGGCTAGAATAAAAGCAGTTCCTTTAATGTTTTTTAAAACCATTTTAAGGTAAATATTATTAGCCCCCTAAAGCGATTTTTTTTTTATTGTCTACAGAACAAACCATCATTAATGATTTGCCTAATTACCCTAACTTGAAAATTAACCTAGTTAAGCCTTTTATTGTCACTCTAAGCTGAATACTAGTGTCTTGTAAAATATCTAGTCAAATATTATGTACTGTCATCATGGCAAAGATTATTTAAGAATATATAAATATATATAAACACAATTTTTATGTTAAAAATGTTTGGATGTTATATTTTTAATGCTTAACAGTGTGAATGACTTATTTGTACAGGCCATGGCTAATAAGTCATTAATTCCTTTAATCTGCAGTGTCTTTAGTTATCCCATCCCATACCTTTAATAAGGTTCAAACTGGGATCATTTTGACACTTACCACTGTAGCGTTGGTGGTTCATGTATGAGTTGCAATGTCAGTTCGATGTACAGCTCGCATCGCATTATCAAGATTATTACTCTTGTTCACATCTTGAAGTAAAAACTTAGATTGAGCTTGAGGCCGCGGGTAACCTGGTCAGATAAACTCACTGCACAGACAGCGTGACTCTCCTTCTCGGAACCGCAGACGGCCGTGGCGTGACCGCAGTATAAACTTTCACTTCAGCCATATTCCAATATAGGCGCGCATGCGCTCGAACCGAAAGCGGGAGGCGCGCGTGCTCGAACCGAAAGCGGGAGACGCGTCTCTATAGCAACCTCTCGCGACACAACCTCTCCAATGCGGCGCCTCGTGATATTTGCAAACAAGTCATATAAATCATATTTATTATATTTTGACAGTAACGGAGGAACGCCGCTAGATGTAGCGGAGTAAGAGTAATGATTCTTCTCTAATAATTTACTTGAGTAAGAGTAAAAGTACACATTTTTTAATTTACTCAAAAAGTACACGTTACCCAATAATTTTACTCAAGTAAATGTAACTCGTTACTACCCACCTCTGATATTCAATCCTTCACAGCATCAAACAAGCATACTCCAAAATCCTCAACAGCTGTCACATGTGAATTAGATGCAGGGACAAAAAACTTTTCTACAGAACAATGCCCTGTTACCGTTGAAACTAACCAAACTTTGTTGTATTGTTCAATCCCCCAAAATGGTACATCAAAACAACTCTCATAAGTATATATAATCATATACACATACAAATTAGAAATAAAAAGGTATATTCATCAAACAGGGTCACAAACAATACATTTTGTCAGCAATCACACTTCCTCTATACCAGCATTACTAATGCATGTGTCCATGTTTAAATGATGTTATTATAATGTTATATAATGTTACATCATTAAAAAGTAGAAAATAAAGTTTCACGCCTAATCAACTGAGAGGCTGAAACTATTAATAAGAGACTGAAGACTTTTACAATATAGCTGGAAAAGTCAAGACTAAAACTATCTGTTCCTGTGTTTAGGTGAGCTGTTCTTCATTAATCAGCTTAAATGTAGCCTGAAGAAGAAATATCAATGTGTGTTTGAAGGAGTTGCTCAGCAAGGAGACTCCACACTTCTGAATAACATCTACACAGATCTCTATATCACTCAGGGTGCGAGTGAACAGGTCAACACTGAACATGAGATAAGACAGATTGAAGCTGCTTCCAGACGTCATCAGTCACTAGAGATACAGGTTCAATGCAAACATTTGTTTGAAGCAGCTGAACAAGACGAGCAGATCAGAACTGTCCTGACAAAAGGAGTTGCTGGCATTGGGAAATCAGTCTCTGTGCAAAAGTTTGTTCTGGATTGGGCTGAAGGAAGAGAAAATCAAGACATCAGCTTCATATTTCCTCTTCCATTCAGAGAGATGAACTTAAAGGAGAAGAAAAAACAAAGTTTGAAAGACCTCATAACTCAGTTTTTCCCAGAGACCGAAGGACTGAACCTTACAAGAAGGACACGATTCAAAGTCCTGTTCATCCTTGATGGATTGGATGAATGTCGTCTTCCTCTGAACTTTGCTGGTAATGAGACATGTCGTGATGTATCGTCAGCAGTCTCTCTGGATGTTCTCCTGACGAACCTTATCAAGGGAAATCTGCTTCCTTCTGCTCTCATCTGGATCACCAGCAGACCAGCAGCTGCCAGTAAGATTCCTGCGGACTGTATCGACCGGCTGAGAGAGATACGAGGATTCAGTGATGCCCAAAAGGAGGAGTACTTCAGAAAGAGACTAACAGATCAGAATCAGGCCAGAGAAATCATTGATCACATTAAACAGTCAAAGAGTCTCTTTATTATGTGCCACATCCCAATCTTCTGCTGGATTTCAGCCACTGTTCTCCAGAACATTTTGAAGGAGAACATAAATACTGAACTGAAACACAGGGCTGATGCTGAAACACTGCAGGAATCTCCCAAGACTCTGACACAGATGTACACACACTTCCTCCGCTTTCAGATCCAGCAGAGCAGAAGAAAGTATGATGGAGAAAACACACCAGATGTCTCCTGGGATCCAAACCTCATCCTTTCACTGGGGAAACTGGCCTTCCAGCAGCTGGAAAGAAACAATGTGATCTTCTATAAGAGTGATCTGAAAAACTGTGGCATTGACGTCTATAAGGCATCGGTGTACTCAGGCATGTGTACCCAGATCTTTAAGGAAGAGATGGGAATCATTCTTGGTACCATGTACTGCTTTCTTCACTTGAGCATTCAGGAGTTCATTGCAGCCCTTTATAAACATCTGCTTCTAGACAGTGACAATAATCGTGTATATAAATATTTTTTTAGACAGAAAAGCAGAAATGAGTCCATGGTTGATTTGCTGAAGACTGCAGTGGACAAGGCTCTGGAAAGTGACAATGGACATCTGGACCTTTATCTTCGCTTCCTTCTCGGTCTGTCACTCCAGTCCAATCGACGACTCTTACGAGGTCTATTGACACAACAGGATGACAGTGACCAGTGCAAAGAAAAAATAATCACATACATCAAGCAGAAACTTGAAGGAAATCTGTCTCCAGAGAGATCCATCAATCTGTTCTATTGTCTGAATGAACTGAATGATCAAACTCTGCTGAAAGAGATTCAGTCTCACCTTAGTAGAGGAAGTCTGTCATCTGCTCGCCTTTCACCTGCCCAGTGGTCTGCTCTGGTCTTTGTGTTGTTGACCTCAGAGGAGGAGCTGGAGGAGTTTGAGCTTCAGAAATTCCAGAGATCAGACGAGTGTCTCATCAGACTATCAGCAGTCATCAAATCCTCCAAAAGAGCTCTGTAAGTTCTACTTTCATCTATGAAACAGACTTTTGCTGATATTAAATAATACAATATATCATCATGTTAATGAACATGCACAATATTTATTTTGTCGACACTTCAAAATGCTGTGAATAATTATTATTTTAATAATATTCAGATTAATGTATTGGCAGTGCTTGTTTAAAGGATAGTTTACACAGCAATGTAAAATTATTCATTTACTCACACTCAAGGGGTTATAAACCTTTCAAAAAGTTTCTTTCTCCTGTTAATCATAAAATACGATATTGTGAAGAAAGCTGGAAACTTGGAATCATTGACTTACATAACTATGAAGGTCAATGGCTAATGGTTTTCATCGATCTTAAAAACTCTTCTTTTGTGTTCAGCAGAATAAAGCAGATCATAAAGGTTTGGCACCTCTTGATGTTGAGTAAATGGGTGAATTATCTCTTTAAAAAACAACAAATAAACTGTTAAACTGCATTATCTATGAGCAGTAGCTGATGTTATTGATGAGGCAAAAGCATATTTAAAGAGTGCGGTTTTCTTAAAGTGTCTCCCGTTTCTCTGAAATATAGTAGTAGATGAATGTAAGAAATTCAGGTCAGCTCAACATCTGTTGTTATCCTCTCTCATGGAGATGTGTTGTATTGATTCTTTTGTGTGGAAATTGCATGCTAGTAAGCTATAAAATGATTCAGCACATTTAAAGTCCTTTCTGGTAAGAGTGGAATGATTACATTGATGGTGTTTTCTCCATTCTGTCTATTTTGACCTTCTCTATGCTGAGAATTATCAAATAACAATGATCTGTGTCCCTGTTCAGGAAGGATATTTGCCATTGCCTTTTGAGTCCACTGGTGCTGTAATGTTTACTTTAAAGGTTAATCACTCACTCGTTCACTATCCTTCAGCTTAGTCCCCGATTAATATTGAATAAATACTTTTCATTGTGTTTATAAACACCCATACACTCTCTCATTCACAAACACGTGCACACACACACAAACACAATGGCCAGTTTTGTTTATCCAATTCACCTATACCATATGTCTTCGGACTGTGGGGGAAACTGGAGCTGAGGCTCAAACTAGCAACCTTCTTGTTGTTAGTTCAGAGTGCTAACCACTGAACCACCATGCATCCCTCTTCTTTATTATTACTTCTTCTAATCGTGCAGACAGGAAAAGCAAAAGCAAGAGCTAGATCTAGGTGCAGTTCTAATGTTAAATATAATCCATACACAATTAAAATGGCAGAGCTGAAGACCAGAAAACACAGGCAAGAGAAGCATACACACATACACCAAACTATGATCAACAAATAATGACTGGAACAGAGGAGCTTAAATACACAGAGACTAGTAAGTTAACAAGAGGGTGGAGAGTAACTGGGCCAACTAACAGGAGTAACATGGGGAAAACTGGGGTAAACACAGAGAATACAGGGATAACACAACAGTACAAGGACAGGACAACCAGGACCATGACATAGTTCCCTTCTAGGAGCAGATTCCAGATCATCCTCAGAGGAAAACACTAAACAAGAGTGAGTTCAGCAGCTGGAGGTGTTACAGTGGACAAGGGTGATGGGTGATGGGTGAGAGGCAGGTTCATGAAACCATGATAGGGTACAGGACAGATAGTGAGGGGGAAACTGACAGGCAGATGAACAGGGAGGAGGACAAAGCCAAGGCAGGAACTACTGGACCGTAAACCAGAGAAGATCCTGTGGATCAGAATAAACAGCTGGAGCACAGAGCTATAGCGTGTCCTTAAATTTTGCAATCACGAGTGAGGCAGTCTTTATCACTGGCATTGATAAATTTATTTATTTTCTATATTTCTATTCTGTCTGTCTCTCTGTTTGCTTTTATTTCGTCCCTTGATGTGCAACATTTAAATGTGCTAAAGGAAATTATTATTTAGTTTTGTTCATGTGATTTATAGTCTTTCATCTCTGGACCGTTTTGCATGATCTTCTCTTCATTTGATAAAAAATATTTCTTGGTTTATTCAGACATCTAAAGGAAGCCATTTAATTGTGTTTTATGTACAAAAATTCTGGTTAAAGCTAAAATATCATGATGTGCTCAGTAATTAGTGAAGTTATACCAGCCACTGCAGTCACATGTGCTTCAAACTATTAAACACACCAGATTAGCACATAAATATTGTTTTTGTCCTCTACACAGGCTACAGGGCTGTAATCTCACTGTTCGGTCCTGTGAGAGTTTGTCTTCAGCTCTACAATACTCAAACTGTGTCCTGAGAGAGCTGGACCTGAGTAACAATGACCTGCAGGATTCAGGAGTGAAGCTTCTCTCTGATGGACTGAAGAGTCCAAACTGTAAACTGGAGAAACTGAGGTAAATACTTCTCCACAACAAACAGACAGTTACATATTGTGTTACCAAATGTGGAGCCCCTTTCAGTAGATTGGCAGAAGATGAATAAACAAATCATTTGCAGGGATGTGATGTTATTCATATCTACACATCGATAATGATTACATCTATGTATTGACTCTGAATAAAAAAGACAAATCTATTTAAAGCTATTACTGAAGAAACTGCATAATGCTGCATTTTCTGAATTGAAGTAGCTCTTTCTTCATCATCATTTCTGTTGAGGATGTGAACACAATGGCCAATCACAGGTGTTTCAGAACTTGCTTTTATTTATAAAGCGCTTTTAAAGACAACTAGTGTTTACCAAAGTGTTGTACAAGCGTGCACTATTTAAAACAAAGGACAAATAAAGGACACAAGACTCTCATATGGTTAGTGAAAAGAGTTTTCAGACTAGATTTTAAAACAGAATGGGTTTTGTCTAACATGTAGAGGTAAATTATTCCAAATGTACTTCTGTGTATTTGCTATAAATGCTCCTGTTAAAGGGCCACGAAACCCCCCAGTCTCAGCGTGGTTTTCACACCTCTAGTTTGGAAAAGCTCAGTAAAGTGGGCGTGTCCAGCTCTGTTTAGGTGGGAGTGTCGGGGAAGGGGAAAGAGGGAATGTTTTGCATAAAAATGGGAGTTTCCATTTGTGCACGCGCTCATTTTCACACAGACTGTGTATACATGGACATCAGTAATCGAATTATTTGCCAAATTATTAATTTGTCGACTTTAACGGCACTTTCTCTTTATTTTTGGATTCGCGTGATGGGCAGGGCTTCTGTCTATGGCTTGGTGACTGTAGCTTTATTGCTAAATGGCTAACAGGTGTTTTATAGAGAGAATAACTGTTTTATGTGCTTTATGAAGGCTGATATTCCACTGATAGTCTACTGATGAAGGCTGATAGTCCATTAGATTATTTCAGAGGTGCACGGAGCTCTGTGAGCTCATAAACTCCTCCAGAAACTGTACCTGGATGATGGAAGCTTTCAGCGGTGCTTCTGACCGAGCCGAGTTTTCCCTCAGGACACCAACAACAGGCGCTACGTCATAATCACACCCCCACAAGAGCAAACTCCTGATTGGTTAACGCGGCGCGAACATCTGCTGAAGCTCATTTTCATTTCATTTTCAAACTGAAGCGATTCGCGCGAATTGCGGCGTTAAGCGCATCAAACGCGCGGCGCCATTCGCACGTATCGCGTTGCAGGATGCCTATTCGCGTCTTTTGCATTGACTTGGCATGTAAATTACTCGCGCTTGATGCGTCTTCCGCAACTGCTGTAAGGTACAATATTCGAAGCAATCATGAATATTAATGAAGCTGCGCCGCGTACTCAATAGAGCGCTCTGGTTGGTTTGAACCAAGTCTATCTCATGAATTGATGCCGAACACACAGAGACGTCAGAACGTGCTGGCCGGGACAGGCGTCCACTCTCCACGCTGGAATATACGCAAGGATCTCATCGGCGTGACGCAGCTTCAAAAAATCGTTTCAAACCGGAAGAACGAATTTGCTCGAAATAATGCAAAAACAACCAATTTTCACTTTTTAGTCAATTATATGTGTCCTAATAGTGTTTATAGCAGCGCGGGACACATATATGACTGTCAACAGCTCAAAAAATGTGTTTTGGTGTTTCATGGCCCTTTAATGCTCCTATAAATGCGTCTGTAAGGATGTAATGATACTGTAGTGCTATAATCTCCGCTTATCAGGGAGTCGCATACAACATACAAGATAACGAAACTGCCTTGAAGTAAAGCACACTTTTATATTTTACGTACATCTTCATTTCAGAATTCCTCTATGTGAGTTAACGCAGCTATGGGACTGAGTGCACATTTGACAAGATAACACATTATTATTTGCAAGTCATGTGTCATTACTCTACTTATGTACTTAGTGCTATAGCTGAGCACCATGTACTGTAACACAATTTACAACAGTAAATCTATACGTAGCAAAGTGCACTTAAACTGTTTTAAGCCCTTTCAAAGATTTAATGGCTTAAAACTGTTCAACAGAAGGATTAAAATACTAGTAGTTTACCACGTTAATAAAGGGTTTGCTAAGTAATTGCCCACTCCTGCATTTTTAGATGGATACTGCTCTTACATGTGGATTGATTGCCGACAAATAATTTCACATATTACTTATGATACAAATAAACAATGCATATCTAATTCTGGGTCTTCAGTGGAAAAGCTCTATTCCATATTTTAATGAGGCTGTTTTATTTTATTTTAAGTTAGAATGTTTTACATAAATAAATGTATACAATATTTAATTAAATTACACTTAAATTAACCCAAATGTATCTTAGTCAGTAGATAAACCGATTTAAATCTGATGAAATTTAGTCGACTAAAACTAAAATGATTCAGAAGACTAAACTAAGACTAAAACTAAATCAGAATTTGCTGTCAAAACTAACACACTTCATATATCTGACCGCTTGTATTAAAAGACAAAATCGTATTCTTTAATTGTGCAAAATTAACAATTGTGTACAGAAAGAATCACTAATGAACTGTGATGCACCGAATCAGTGAATTTGAGTGAAGTTTATTTATAAACTAATTTTGAAAGGAGCACGTGCTTATGATTGACTGCTAATGCACTGGATCCACCAATCAGATGATTCCTAAATCACTATAAATAACCAGAGTATCTTACCTTAGCCATCTTCGTCTTGAAGAATCCCCCCCTTCCACCCCTACTTCTCCCCTTTCCTTGACAGGGCGGCACAGAGTCCCAGTGGTTAGCATCATTGCCTCACAGCAAGAATGTCACTGGTTCAAGTCTTTACCTGGCCAGGTTGACATTTCTGTGTGGAGTTTACATGTTCTCCCTTTGTTTTCATTATTTATTTTCCTTATTTCTATCACATATGGAACTGTTTCACTTTATTTTATTTTGTAAAGTGCTTTGAGATGCAGCTTTTAAAGAACCTACAGAAAATTATTGTTATTAGTTTGTTCATTAAAATAATAATAAATAAAATTATTTAAAAATGTATTTTCCTGCCTTACAGTGTTAGGTGTTTAATGTAGAGTTGGGCTATTGGAACATCTGATGGAAGCCATTTAATTGTGTTTTATAGACATAATTGTATGATAAATGCTGAAATCACCAGGTGTGCTCACTAGTTAGTGAAGTTATACCAGTCACTACGCTACAGTCATATGTGCTTCAAACTATTAAACACACCACATGAACACATCAATATTGTTTTTGTCCTCTACACAGGCTACAGTGCTGTAATCTCACTGTTCAGTCCTGTGATAGTTTGTCTTCAGCTCTACAATCCTCAAACTGTGTCCTGAGAGAGCTGGACCTAAGTAACAATGACCTGCAGGATTCAGGAGTGAAGCTTCTCTCTGATGGACTGAAGAGTCCAAACTGTAAACTGGAGACACTAAGGTAAATATTTTTCATCTCAACAATAAATACAAAAAGATTTCATATTAGCCCACATTATTTCACATTAGGGCTTGTCATGCTTGAACATGTTAACCCTGGGTGATACTAGCGATTCTCTTTAATGTTGTTGATACAGACTCATTAATAAATTATTTGCGGTAAAAATGCTGATTACTGATGTATTTTCCATGTGTCTGCTATATTAATGATTGAAATATTACTATCTAGTTAAAGTTAGCGTTAGCTTCTTCAAAAGTGCTCTGCTGCTAACGCGTCAAAGCCGTTTGCCATGCAATGTTTTAATTGTGACGAGTTGGCATAATGTTTACAACATAAACGGCCACAAATAGCATATTTTGTAACTGTGCATTTG
This sequence comes from Danio albolineatus, assembly GCA_903798035.1. Classification (NCBI taxonomy): domain Eukaryota; kingdom Metazoa; phylum Chordata; class Actinopteri; order Cypriniformes; family Danionidae; genus Danio; species Danio albolineatus. The sequence goes on from CAIGQQ010023287.1 coordinate 15,910, forward strand.
CTAAATGAACACTGTACTACGTCTTAACTGACCCCACTGTATTTCTGTATAATCAATTTCTATTCTGTTCGTACATGACAATTAATTCAAGACAACAATTTTAACCTTTTTTATTTAACCTTTATTTAATCTTGTTTTTATTGTTGTGATTATTTTTATAGTTATATGTACTTCATGTAAAGCATTTTGAATTAGCATTGTGTTTAATCTTGCCTTGCAGTGATTAGATAAAATGACAGAGAAAAGGAAAGGGGACATAAGATCATTTTTTGTGCACTTAAACGCCAATAAATACAAAAAGTTCACATATTAAGGCAATTTGGCTTTAAGAATGGGTACTTATGAGAATTCTAATGTCACAATGTCAATCACAGGAAAAGGAGAAGAAAAATATTGAGGGACAGACAGAGCAGGGTCGGTCAGATGTACAGTGTCAGGTAAGGGTGTGAAGGGATAATGATATAATGATATAAATAAATAGTGTTTATTTGGATGAGCAGTTTCTTTAATGTTTTTAGAGTTGTGGCTGTTCAGCAGATGAACCTCACAAGCTCACCTAATTACAGTATGATCTGTTGATTTCACAAGTGTAATTTAAACAAGTGAGTTATTATGAGTTTAGAAAACATCTCTCCTGCATTTCTTCTGCTTAAGGAGTCAGTCTGTTGACCGTACACAACAGAAATAATCTGAAGAAAAATCTGCTGTCATTGAACCTGAGTCTCCATGCAGCAATAATAATGATAGAGCCAAAGTTTTTAATTGGGGACATATCTTTAGAAGTACAATTTGACAGTATTATTTGTGTCCCCCTCAAAAAATTGCTCAAGGGAAATTTTTATATTTATTGTCCACCCTAGTGTTAAATGAGATTTACGCCCTTGGTCACAACCCAGTACTGGGAAACAGATTGAAATGGCCAAATGTGTTTAATGAGCTAAATGAACTCTCCTCATGTTGTCAGGTATATAAAATGTCGCCGTGTAGGTCATAAATTTCAATAAGACAAAGACAAAACTACAAATGAAAAACAAGGAGCAAATCATGTCATCTAACATCTCCTGATCACTCCAGTTTACACACTTTCCATTTTTGAATATTTATTTTCTCTCACTGACTGCTGTTTACATGATGCACTAGGGTTAGGTCGTTAGAAGATGCCATCATCCATCGCCGATGGCCGATAGACATCAAGATGCTGAGAGGCATCGCCGATCTTCTGACCCGCCCCCGTTGCAAAACCGCTGGTGAAAAACACACACTTAGACCCCGTTTACACTAACATGTCTTAGTTTTAAAATGGCATTTTTAGAACAAAAATGATCCACATCCACACTAATGTGTCATCTAGCATTTCTGAACAGCCCTCCATCTGCTGAAAACGCACATCACATGACAACACTGTAAGGCTGTTTTTTTTAACTACAGCGGTTCTGAACTGTAGTTCTGCCGAATGACTAAAAGTTATCAGTATGATGGTAAAAAACTGTACATTCTAGTCAAAACCATCCTTCTGCAATCTTATACCAAAAGCGGAAATAAGGGCAGTATTAATAGCTTTCAGTGTGGGAGAGCGTTGCTATTATGTGATTATATTGTATTGCAATATGGAGCCATTAAATGTTGATGTTAAATCAAAAGTAATTGAGAAATACTTGGAAATGAGATGATTTAATGTCAATAATTCTCTATGGTTACAACTGAATTAGTTATAAATAACTGTATGAAACAATAAAACATGAAATGATATAAACATATGATAATAATTGTACCCAGCTTAAATGTAAATTAAAGTTACCTGAGAGAGAGAGAGAGAGAGGGAGAGAGAGAGGGGGAGGGAGAGAGATAGAGAGCCCTGAGCAGGAGCCCAGAAAAGGCCAGAGCCAGAGAAGAAAGAGACCAGAGCTGTGTTTACACACCCATTTGTAACTTTCTTGACCATGTGACCAAAGCCTAAACACTGAGACATTCAAACTGACCAATCGACACGTGACTACATCATCAAACCCCCACAGTCCACAAAGCAGTTACTGATTTCATCAGGAATTTGTGTGAGCCCTCTTTGGGGAAAAACACATGTTCTGCCATATAAACAAATGCATATAATAATTTTCATTCCTACAACACACACACACACACACACTGTCATAAGCTCCTCTGAGCTTCAGAGAGCAGTGCACTTTGGACAGCTTATCAAGGATGTTCTGCTGGATCGCGCTGTTAAACGTGATGTTTAAATCATCTTGTCTCTATGTATCGACTCCTCTGTCTTTTGAATCTATCAGGTAACGTGTCTCAGCGCCAGTACAGTGCTTCAGTCTTTTGTTTTCACGCTTGTGCTTAGTAATGTTAGCGTAAACCTCTGATTCTGTTGGCTGGTTCCTGTTGGTTGTTGGTTCCTGTTGGTTGAGTCCCGTGGAAAAAGTGATTGAGAGGTGGTAATCTGTGTGTAACTTATCTATATTTATTTATGATTTGGTTATGGGTAATCAAAGACCATGCGGGTCAGGTAGTTGAAACGGTAGGCTACAAATAATTAATTCATTGTGAATGATTATTTATAAGTATTATAACTAATTAATTTATTTATAATTTTTATAATTATTCATAAATATTTTATTGACTGCTGCCTATGACAACAATGCCATCGTCCATCGTGATGTTTCACATTAGACATCGTGTGATGCCAAATTAGTCGACATCGCCCAACCCTATGATGCATGCTTCCCGTCACTGACATGTCATGATCAGCTTCTGATTGGCTGTTTCTGTTGCCAAGTGTCCAGCAGCAACAAGCAAACACTGCTCTGTTTCACACTGAACAAACTTAGCAGCACAATGCAGGGGTAACACTACAAATACAGTGCTAACACTGCTCCATAGCAGGGCTTCATAACCCTGGGTAAAATGCTGCGCTAACACTGCTTTCAGATTACAGGTGTGAAACGTGTCTTTACCTGGTTTAAAAGCAGCGTGAACAGCCCTAAGGTGTTCCCAGAACATCTGCAGGGCTGTGATTTTATTCATATCTATACAAATGTAATTAAAGATTAATGATGGAGTTCAATGATCTAATCATTGTCTGTTGTGTTTTATACATTACTTTAAGATGTCTTTCTGTGGTCAAGTGTGTCGTGTTCCTCACAGCAGACTTTACAGCTTCATGTGATGTATTATGAACAATGTCTTTGCTCTGTACAGTTACAAAGATGATTCTGAGTCCTTGTTGAGTGTGTGAGTGTGTTTGCTGATCTCAGGGGTTGATCAGTAAGGAGAGGTCATCAGGATGTGTGTGTTTATCACTGCTGTTCACATGAGCTGAAACAGCAGTCAGCATCTTCATAACACAAAGAGATGTGTGATTGTCCAACTGTGTGACGTGGACTATTGCTGTGTTTGTAGATTGTCAGGCTGTATGGTGACAGAGGAAGGCTGTGGTTTTCTGTCTTCAGCTCTGAGTTCAAACCCCTCACACCTAAGAGAGCTGGATCTGAGCTACAATCATCCAGGAGATTCAGGAGTCAAGCTGCTCTCTGAACAACTGGAGGATCCAAACTACACACTGGACAAACTCAAGTATGTGGAGCGTCACTGCCCTTGTGATTTTACACTGAATGGCTTTAAAAACACACTAAAGGCCTGTTCTGATGTTCAGTTTTCTGTGAGGGTCATGGGGTGAGGACAGACAGAAGATACAGCTTGTAGAGTGTTACAGTCATGTCTATGAAGAGCAAATCATTGAGTCTGAAATGAATCTCCTCTGTAAATGTTGGCGTGTATTGGGTCAGTTCTGCCATGAAGCGGGACACATTGTACAGTTTCAGCATTTGAGCTGAGCAGAGAAACTTCTTCATACACTTCTGCTGAAGAATCCTACAATATCAGGTCAGGAATAGGGTTTGGGATTGAACGTCTCATCTTTCGGATGAGACGTTAAACCGAGGTCCTGACTCTCTGTGGTCATTAAAAATCCCAGGATGCTCTTCGAGAGTTGGGGCTCTTCAAGAGTAGGGGTTTAACCCCGGCATCCTGGCCAAATCAGCCCATTGGCCTCTGTCCATCATGGCCTCCTAACCATCCCCATATCATAATTGGCTTCATCACTCTGTCTCCTCTCCACCAATCAGCTGGTGTGTGGTGTGCGGTTCTGGCGCAAATTGGCTGCCATCGCGTCATCCAGGTGGATGCTGCACATTGGTGGTGGATGAGGAGATTCCCCCCGATTGTGTAAAGTGCTTTGAGTGCCCAGAAAAGCGCTATATAAATGTAAGGAATTATTATTATTATTATTAACATGGATTCAGATTCTGGATCAGACACTTGGATTAATGTTCAGACTCTTGTTCTGAAATGAACATCTGGATTCCTCTTCTGAATTCCTGTGCACCCGTGTGTATTTTTCACTTGGTCATCTGTCAGGAACTTGGGCGCTGGCGAGCAGCTTTAATAATCTGAGCATAGTTTAGAGACGGACTGCAACATGTGCTCAGAGGCTGCATGTGGTGAAGAACGATGGCGAAGCTAAGTGTGATCACTGTAATAAATGAATGTTGCAGCAGGGTGTCTCCATCAACATGAGCAGTATCTGCGCTCGCTTCACCAACATCAGAGGAAAACAACGCACTGTGTTAGATTCATTGTGCATCCCGCGTGGAACCAACAAGTGTTGTGTGTTTTAGCTGAAGAGTTTGGAGCGTGTAGCTGAGCAGCTCAGTGCTAGCTTTAGCTTATTATCTGAAGGTGAAACTAAACAGCTCATTCTCTCCATCTGTGTGTGTTTACAGTCTGGATCATGGAGGACACACGAGGATTACAGCAGGACCACGCAAATGTAGGACTACACACACACACACACACTCTCTCACTCTCTCACACATACACACACATTCTCTTACACACACACAAACACACTCTCTCTCTCACTCCCTCTCTCTCTCTCTCTCTCTCTCTCTCTCTCTCACACACACACACACACACACACACACACACACACACCCTCTCTCTCTCTCTCTCACACACACACACACATGCTTTCTCACACATACACACACACAGACACACACACTCACTCTCTCTCACACACACAAACACACACATACTCTTTCTCTCTCTCTCTCACACACACACACACGCAATCTCACTCTTTCTCTCTCTCACACACACACACTCTCACACTCTGTCTCTCACTCACACACTCTCTCTCTCTCACACACACACACACACTCACTCACACTCTTTCTCTGTCTCACACACATACACACACACTCTCACACACAGACACACACCTACACACACACATGTACTCACACGCACACACACACACACACACACACACACACACACACACACACACACAC
>CAIGQQ010023287.1:21276-41532 GCA_903798035.1 Danio albolineatus
ACACACACACACACACACACACACACACACACACACACACACACACAGCTGTGGTTATAAATGTGTTTGTTCTTGTGTTCAGATGTCTGTTTCCTCACACTGGATCCAAACACAGCACACACTCGTCTCAGTCTGTCTGAGGAGAACAGAAAGGTGAAGTTTGTGTGGGAGAATCAGCCGTATCCTGATCATCCAGACAGATTTGATGGTGTTCATCAGGTGTTGAGCAGAGAGAGTGTGTGTGGACGCTGTTACTGGGAGATTGACTGCAGTGGACATTATGTGGATATATCAGTGTCATATAAGAGCATCAGGAGGAAGGGAGAAGGTCGTGAGTGTGTGTTTGGATCTAATGCTCAGTCCTGGAGTTTGCTCTGCTCTTCCTCCAGTTTCACATTCACACACAATGACACACACTCTGATCTCCCAGTAGAGCCGCTCAGCAGAAGAATAGGAGTGTTTGTGGATCACAGTGCAGGAACTCTGGTCTTCTACAACATCTATAGAGACACAATGAGCCTCATTCACTCAGTCCAGACCACATTCACTGAGCCGCTCTGGGCTGGGTTTGGGGTTTATCATCCTAGATCAGGGGTCACCAACCCTGTTCCTGGAGAGCTACCTTCCTGCAGATTTCAGTTGCAACCCTGACCAAACACACCTGTCTGTCATTTTCAAGTGCTGCTTCAGGTCTTGTTAATTGGTTCAGGTGTGTTTGATCAGGGTTGGGGCTGAATTCTGCAGGAAGGTAGCTCTCCAGGAACAGGGTTGGTGACTCCTGTCCTAGATCATCTGTGAAACTGAGCTGAAGACTGATGAGAGATTTACCCATAATCCTCTGCAGGAGCGGTCAGCAGCAGTGAGATGATCTAGAATCTTTGTGTGTGTGTGTGTGTATGCGTGCATGTGTTCACCACTGTGTGTCTGTGTGTTTGTGCTCACTGCTATGTGTGTACATGTGTTCACTGTTGTGTGTGTGTGCGTTCGGTGTGTTTGCCTGTCTGTGTGTGCGTGCACGCATGTGCATGTGTGTGTGCACGTGCGTGTGTGTGCACGTGTGTGTATGCATGCATCTGTTCTAGTGCTGCACGATTAATCGTATCGCAATCGCAATCGCGATGTCAGCCTATGCGATTACATTACAGCGAATCTTGCGATTATAATAAATAAACGAATGCATTCATGGACATAACAAGACATTCATTAAAGAAAATGCACCGCCATTTTTGTAGTTTCCTTTTAATACGATTACAATGTAAGGCAATTAAAAAAGAACTACACGACCCAGAAGCCATCAGGACTGTGTGTCTGAGTATCACGTGCTGACAAGCACGACCAAGCAAGAGCAAACACAGTAATAATGCTTGTCTCCTCCAAAAACAGCTTGGACATCGCGTGATGTTCTGAACGTGTATAATATGTTTGCGGCAGCTTTCTGTATGTTCTAAACCAAAAGGTTCAGTTAAAGCGAAACGACCGCGATGTGCGGACGTCTTTCAATTTTGGCGCTTTCGTGCCCGTCGCCTGGCAACAGACGTACACAAAACAGCGGCTAGATGACGCAAACGTACCGGGGTTCAGAAGGAAAAAAGACAGTGTGAACACAAACCAACCAAGAAGGTGGCAAGGGGGGACAATTGAACTTGGGTACGGTCCAGGCAATTGATCCAAGTGTGAAAGCACCCATAAAAAACATTATTTGCAGCGGTGAGTCAGATGTAATGACGTCCATTAATAAACAGAACTACTCGGGAAGTTGGAAATATTAGTGAAGGTCGTGAGAGTAGGTAGAATTGCTCACAACCGTCATCATAGGTTCAGTGTTTTCATTCAAAATAAATTATTGAATAAATTGAAACTAGAAGAATTATTGTGTGCATGTATGGTGGTGAGTGACGAGGAATATCTGCTGTTAACCTTTCCATGTGCCCAACGTTCTCTATAAAACCAGAAACATGCTGAATGTTTTCATGTAGGATGCATAAAATGCATATGGCCACGTTTTAAATTAAATCAAATAAGCAGAACCAAAAGTTGTATGTATGTGTGTGTGTGTGTGTATGCGTGTGTGTGTGTGTATATATATAAAACCGACAAAATATGATATGTTTAAATAGTGCATGCTGCATTTCTCTCTCATAAACAATAATACAAAGCCATACATATAAAATATTGTTATATTTCATTTAATAATTGCAAGAAATATGAAATATGGAATATAAAAATAAGTTTACAATAATGCAGATATTTATTTTGTAAAAATTATTATTTTGAAACCATTTCAAGTTGAACAAACGCACACTTCAGCATTATTACTAATCTGTGTGTGCAATTTTCTTAAAACCCATTAAGTTGACTTACAATACCATTTATAATCGAAATCGCATATCGCAATATTGCCCTCAATAATCGCAATATGACAATTTTCCCAAATCGTGCAGCCCTAATCTGTTCACTACTTTGTGTCTGTGTGTCTACTGTGTTTGTTCACGTGTGTGTGTTCACTGCTGTGCGTGTGTGCATATGTTCACTGTATGTGCGTGTGTGTTCGTGTGTGCGCATATGTATGCACGTTCACTGTTGTGTTTGTGTGTGTGTGTGTGTGTTCACTGCTTTGTGTGCTCTTAAATGAGTTAAATGCAAAGTACAAACTCTGATTGTGGGACAGACAGGATACTTGGCCGCATCACATCAGCGTCTCCTTCCTTTTCCTTATTTTGTCTCTTTTATTGACTGAATGTTTAATTAAAATGTAAATAAATGTTATTGTGTTGTTTTTATTGTGCCCTCCTCCTCATCCTCTTCCTCCTCCTCATTATCCTCTCTATAAGAACATGCAGAAATATCTTCCTGATGTGTCTGACGTTTGTATGAGATGCCTGATCATTGGAGATGTTGTTTAGATTTATGCACACACACACACACACACACACACACACACACACACACACACACACACGTGGAAAGTCTATTTGTGCTTTAACCGATCAGGTTAGAACACCTGTGTGTATGATGCAGTTAATGACATGATGTGAGAGTATAATTGATGTTGATTTGTGATTGTACACAGAGCAGTCTAGGAACTCATTGTGAGTGTTGAAGCTTTTGCTGATAAAACTGCAAACTATCTTCAGTAAACCTCCTGATTGACTCTCTGACTCGGGCTCTTCCTCATCTGACAGACTGCTCATGTTTGGGTTCAACTGTCGGTTTTCCCAACAGCACAAGTTCAGATTATAGCACATGTAATGTCATGTTTTCCTTCATATTCATTATTTTGGATCTTTTATTAAATATGTTTAATTAAACTGTGAATAAATGTTATTGTGTTGTTTTTATTGTGACCTCCTCTCTATAAGAGCGTGCAGTATGAAGGTGTGTTGATCTGATGTAGAGCCACTCAGATGGATCTGTGAAAAGATGGACTAATGAAACAGAGCGGGATCTACAAGCCTGTTTCGACCTCACTGATTGGAGTGTTTTTGAGGATGCTGCTAATGATCTTGATGAACTCACAGACACTGTAACATCTTATATTAGTTTCTGTGAAGATGTGTGCATCCCTACCAGGACTCAACTCACATACAACAATGACAAACCATGGTTCACTGTAAAACTCAGACAGCTACGTCAGGCCAAAGAGGCTGCTTACAGGAATGGGGAGAGGGCCTTGTATAAGCAAGCAAAGTACACCCTGGAAAGAGAGATCAGAGTCGCCAAAAAAAACTACTCTGAAAAACTAAGGAGTCAGTTCTCTTCCAGCGACTCAGCATCCGTGTGGAAAAGCTTAAGGAATATTACAAGTTACAAGCCACCTTCCCCCAGCACTGTAGACAATGAACAACTTGCTAACGACCTGAACGAGTTTTACTGCCGGTTTGAGAAAACCCCCCACACCCACCCTGAACTGCTATTCACGCCACCATTAACACCTCCACCACCCCCTGCCTCCCCCATACCTGCAATTCAGTTTAATGAAGATGATGTGCGCCAGGTCTTCCGGAAACAAAAGAGGAGAAAAGCACCAGGCCCAGATTCTATAACACCAGCCTGTTTAAAATCCTGTGCTGACCAACTGGCCCCCATCTTCACCCTGATCTTCAACAGATCACTGGAGCTGTGTGAAGTGCCCTCCTGCCTCAAACGCTCCATCATCATACCCATCCCAAAGAAACCCAAACTTACAGGACTAAACGACTACAGACCGGTGGCGCTAACATCTGTGGTCATGAAGTCGTTTGAAAAGCTGGTGCTGGCCCACTTGAAAGACATCACTGAACCCTCAATGGACTCTCTTCAGTTTGCCTACAGAGCAAACAGGTCTGTGGATGATGCAGTAAATATGGGACTGCATTATGTTTTGCAACACCTAGACGGACCAGGGACCTATGCGAGGATCTTGTTTGTTGACTTCAGCTCAGCTTTTAACACCATCATCCCAAAACTTCTCCTGCCTAAATTAACTCAGCTCTCCGTGCCCACCTCTGTCTGTCAGTGGATCAACAGCTTCCTAACGGACAGGCAGCAGTTGGTCAAGCTGGGTAAATCCTCATCCAGGACCCGCACAATCAGCACTGGCGCCCCCCAGGGCTGTGTCCTCTCCCCTCTGCTCTTCTCTCTGTACACGAATGACTGCACCTCAAAGGACCGCTCTGTCAAGCTCCTAAAGTTTGCAGACGACACCACTCTTATCGGCCTCATTCAGGATGGTGACGAGTCTGCTTACAGACAGGAGGTCAAGGAGCTGGCTCTCTGGTGCAGTCACAACAACCTGGAGCTGAACACGCTCAAAACAGTGGAGATGATAGTGGACTTCAGGAGAAACCCCCCTGCTCTCCCCCCACTGAGCATCATGGACAGCACTGTGACTGCAGTGGAGTCATTCAGGTTCCTGGGCACCACCATCTCTCAGGACCTGAAGTGGGACACTCACATTGACTCCATTGTCAAAAAAGCTCAACAAAGGTTGTACTTTCTTCGTCAGCTGAGGAAGTTCAACCTCCCAAAGGAGCTTCTGAAACAGTTCTACACCTCCATCATTGAATCAGTCATCTGCACTTCAATAACTGTCTGGTTTAGCTCAGCTACCAAATCTGACCTTCAAAGACTACGTCGAATAGTTCGGACTGCTGAGCGAGTCATTGGTACAACCCTTCCTACTCTCCAAGAACTGTACTTATCCAGAGCGAGCAGAAGGGCTGCCAAAATCACTCTGGACCCCTCACACCCAGCACACTGCCTCTTTGAACTGTTACCTTCTGGTCGACGCTACAGAGCACTGCGCACCAGAACAGCCCGACATAGGAACAGTTTCTTCCCTCAGGCAATCCATCTCATGAACACTTGATGATAATAATCGTGGAACCAACATCACTACTTGCAATACACTTTCTACACACACATACACTTATTTAACAACACACTTTACATGCCAATTTGCACATAACAAATACACTTTTTACACACGCATACACTTATTTAACAACACACTTTACATGCCAATTTGCACATAACAGCTGCACATATAATGTTGTATATAGTAATACACCTGTACATACACTTGTCTATTTGTATATTTGCATTTAACACTCACTTCTATTTTTTGAATATATTTATTATCTGTTTTTTGTCCTGTCTCTGTAATTCTGTTGCACTGTAGAAGCTCTGTCACGAAAACAAATTCCTCGTATGTGTGAACATACCTGGCAATAAAGCTCTTTCTGATTCTGATTCTAAAGAGGTTAATTTAAAGAATACACAAGGATTAATTGAGCCTTCTTGAGAACAAATGTTCTCTGCTTTAATAATCTGCACGGAATGAACAATTATTAACCAAAATCAATCATTTGGATTAAATTACCCTTCAAATCCTGCTCATTTAAGGCATTATGTTCGGCAAATTATTGTTATAATAAAATAAATAAAGTAGCCTACCCAGTATAAAATAACAGTAGCAGACCTAACTTTATAGCTACAGCTCTGCAGAGTCAGCACGGGTATAAAAACAGGTGGTTTTAATCCTGATGAGAATATTTATTGTTGTCAGACTTCACTTTCACATAAATACACCTGAATGAATCAATCAAAACTCACAGCTAATCAGAACAGCCTGTGTGTGTAGCATCTCGTCAGATCATACAGAACTGTCAGTCAGAATCTGAGGTAAATCTTAAATGAAGCAAGACAAGACTGCCTGACTCTCTTGCGTGTGTAGAGAATAGCAACCCAACGTTCTCCTCAGATGTTCCAACAAGCTTACTTTAATACGAAATTAAAGCCGGTAACAAACATGAAGTACAATTGTGGTGCAGCGATGAGACGAATGTGTTGAGTGACTGACAGGAGACGTGGCTATACAGGACCACTGTATGTGTGTGTGTTTGTGTAAACACGTTTTCAGAAAAAACATGTTTTCATAAAAATAAAAAAACAACAACTCTTAAATAAAGAAAAGAGGTAGAGAAAGCCCAGCTAGGCATGCGACGATAACCGTTTTCAAGGTATATCGCGGTTTGTAAAAATCAAGGTTTTCATACCGCCAAGATTTTCTGCTTTACTGTTCCTAAGGTATGTGGAAGATTTACATTTTTTTTGGTGTAAATTGGAAAGACTTCTGTGTTTTTGAAACAAATGAAGACAGCAGAAGTCAATGATTCAGTTGAATTATTTAGCCTGACATGTTTACTGCCCCAAAATATTATTAATGTTCCTGAAAATAAAATATATTGTGTTCAAAGGGGAAAAAAAGTTTCAGTTTTTTACCCAGACATTTAAAAAGAATATATTTTAGAGCAGTAAACACAATACCGTCATACCGAGAAACCATGATGTTTTTATCCAATGTTATCATACTGTCAGAATCTTATACCAGCCCATGCCTAAGCCCAGCTGATATTGCTTTATTGATCATGTGGGAAAGCAATAATGAACAGGTTTAAATATTTCTGCATAATGTTGAACAACTACAGTTTTTACAAAACTTAAACGCAAAAGATTCATGGCTTTGGAAAAAAAACATTCAGGGCTGAAGCCCCAGAAGCCCAACAACCCCCCACACCGCCCCTGATCAGGAATAAACACCAACCTATTTGTTGTTCAGAGTCTTCATCTTTAATTTTGCAGGGTTCTGGATCACTCATGTTCTCGCTGTCCTTCAATAAACTCTTCACTGGAGCCTGATGGGAATATTCCAGTGTTTATAGCTGAACTGGAGGAGGAGGAGCTTCACTGGAGGAGGAGGAGCTTCACTGCAGGAGGAGACAATTATTCTAATTACATGCTGTTTGCATATGTTTATATTTGAATGCCATATCAGCAGCACTGGCTATATTCATGGCAACACTTGTATTAAATATTCAATATATAATTGACAATCATAACTGTTTCTGAAACATCATTAAATGTTTTTTAAACACACAAATAACAACAACACTGATAAAATCTTATAAGCTCTTTCAGTCTGATCAATGATAAAAATTCCTCCAGAAAACACATTTTTAAACATTTGCCTTAAAATATTTCCTGAATAAAAATATTCTCTAATATCATTTAAAAATATAAATTCTATTAAAATATGTTTTACCATCAAAATATTCTCACACAAGTTACATAGTTTTTTCTTCCCTGTTCAATAAATGTGAGCAAGTCTTAAGTGGCTGATTCTACATGTTGTGTGTGCAGCCTGATCATGTCTCTGATTGCTTACATTTATCTGGTTTTGGCCAGATTTGGTAGCAATACATGGAAAGGGAAATTTAAAATATTTAAAACCTACAACACAATATTTCAGTAAATTTAAGACTTTTTAAGGCCTAAAATTTTGATTTTGAGATTTAAGACCCTGCAGAAACCCTGTAGATAACCCGCGAGTAACGCATTACAGAAGTGTTTACAGCGTAGCATCGAGCTAAAAACAAGAGAGTATATTTGCATTGAGCACATGTGTTAAAGCAGTTCAACCCGCAAGATAATTACAGCTAATCTGCGAACGCTACAAAGGTCAGATATAATACACTTACTTTGAATAGACGCACAACACCCATAACATAAGTGGAGTTAAAGGAATTAAACAGCAAAGTTCTGCCCTTTTCTCTCTTTGCTTCAGAATGAGCGCCAAGGGCGGGATCTTTGCCTGCACGCTGATCAGCGAAAGCTGATTGGCTGCCTGTATGTGTCTCAAAGAAAGCTGATTGACTGTCTGTAAGCGCTCAGCGACAGCTGATTGGCTGCCTGTACGCATTTGGCGAAAGCTGATTGGCTGCCTGTTTCTCTTTCATTCTCTTGACAACAGAGGTAAACATTTGTGGACTGAAGATGAACTTTTCTTCTTTTTCAGTCTCTTCAGAGGAATATAACATTGTTTCTGTGCAATCCCTGATTGTATAATACCTTCAGTCAAGCCTGGACCTAAAGTTTCTTACATTATTTTATATTTGACTGCACAAATCTTCTTAGTACATGTCAAACAAAGACATTCACTCAAATACTAATAGATCTCAGATTTCTTTACCTGTTTGCGTGAGTTTCTGGAATAATATATTTAAGTGACAGAATGGTTCGAGTTTTACATAAATTCCTCTTATATAATAAAGTTAGTGAAGTCTCTACTCATAACTGCTCTCCACTAAATCACAAACGTGCTCAATCTAATAATATTATTTCCCCAAATGCTCTTTTTGTATTGAGTCTGAGGAAATATAAAGTCATTTGCTTTGGGAGTGTACTTAATATGAAGTGTTTTGCGTTGACTTTTCCAGTTCTCCTAAAAATGCTTTTATCCAAACTTTTGTTTCCTCTAAAAATTGTATTTTTAGTTACTCTTTGAAACTAGAGCCTTCTTACTATAAATGTATTAATTTACAGCTTTTTCTTTCTATATTTGGCATCCAGAGATTTTGATATGTATGTGAACTCTAATAATTATTGCATGAAAGACTCTTTCTTGTCGAGTCTGATAAACTTACATAATACATGATTTAAGTTTTAATATCTGTAAAGATCAGTCAAATAGGAAACATTCTAATTTACAACAGCCTTTGATGAAAATTAAAAAGAAATTTGACATGTGGCTCATGAGGGATTTATCACTTAAAGGAAGGATTCTTTTATCAAAAGCTGAAGGTCTATCACGATTGGTGTACTCTGCTAAAGTATTGGATGTACCAAAATCAGTTATTAAAAAAAATGATTCAGGGCTGTTAAATTTCATATGCAGAAACAAACCTCACTATTTAAATAAAAATATTTGATGTAATCCATATAATCAAGGAGGTATAAATGTGCTTGATTTTGATACTTCCAATACAATTTTTAAGTTGAATTGGATTAAACATTATATTAAACATAAAAATGAAATATGGTATTTAATCCCAAACCTTATTTTTGAAAAAGTCAGTGGTATCGAGTTTCTTTTAAAGTGTGACTTTGAGATGAATAAACTAATATTAATAAACTCTGTTGGATTTTTCTATACAAACACAATTTTTCTCCCCATAAACAAATAATATGGAATAATAAAACTGTCAGATAAAAGAACAAATAATTTTTATGATAACTGGGTTAAAAAAGATATTCTATTGGTCTCACAGTTATTAAACGATGAAGGATATTTATTGACTTATACTGAATCTTTAGAGAAGTTTGATTAATTATCCTGCAACTTTTAGACACAAGTACTTCTGGAATAACCCATTTGAGAATATCAATTGGAACTTGGTCTGGACTTACAACAACAAATATTGTGTCACTAATAAAATCAGTGAAATCTGCTTTAAAATTATACATACTGTAAAATATATCCAACCAACCAGTTTCTCCAGAGATATAAAGTTGATCTTTCTGAGACGTGTGTTTTTAGAGGAACGGATGTCGAGACTGTTATACATTTGTTTTTTGATTGTATGTATGTTAAATATTTCTGGTTTGATGTTGAATGTTTATTTAATATACTGAGTGGTCATACAATTATTATTAAGAAAAAAAATGTCATATTTTACAGAGATAAAAAACATATAGATAAGAATCTCCTGTTTATGTTAAATCTTTTGATATTATTAGGCAAGTTTCATACACACACGTGTAAATGGTGGAAGCAGAAGTCTAACATCTTCCATTTCAAGGCTGATTTAAAAATCTATCTTGAAACTCTTAAAGGACTTTCAAGCTGTAAAGTGACCAGAACTGTGAATATACTTCAGAAGCTAAACTCCTCTTCTCTATGGTAAATGTTGTGTATACCCACTCTTGTTTTTTCTTCTTTTTTCCTTTATTTCTTTTTGTTATTCTGTTTAAAGATGTTAAGCTAAAATGTGAATATCTTATTGGAAGATTTGTTATGCATTTGACTGGAAATGTTCTGCAAATACAATATAAAAAAATAAAAATGTCTGTCCAAACAGCATTTTATTGTTACAGTATTTGTTACAAAGAAAGTAATTAAATATGTTTTGCATGTTTTAGAATAACAGGGGCAAGTCAGAATCACAAGTTGTAGCTGCAAATAACAAAATATAAATAATAATGACTTAGTCCTTTTGTTATACCCTAAACTGTCAATGTTTCCTGGGAGATACAACTCATAAAATCATTAAATCATAAATCAAATATTTTTAAATATCTGTTATATGTTTTACTTCGGTCCAGATAATATAATTATAATGACATGAAATTATTTTTTGCTTGTAATTTTTTTTTCACTCCTGACTGTTTAAGGATTAGATATCTGGAATAGGAAGAACACAAAAACAAACAAATACATGTTCAAAATAATCAAATGTTGTCTGGGTTTTTGTTTGTCAGGTGTGGCTAAATGGTCCTTGGAACTTTAGAAAGAAGCAATTTTTTTTGGTTATAATTTTGTTATTTTCTGAATGCAACTTTATATATAATCAATACAAAAAAGCACATCTCTATATGAAAACTTATAACTAGGCTGCAGTTAATCGTTACACTATCCAACTATGTGTGTTTTTATTTTTTCTAATTAAATGAATCTAAATTAATCTGCAGTTGGGCTTTTGTATATCTGAAATACTATGGTGAGTGAATCAGATGTTTGCATATTTAAACCCACTTTCTGATACATTAACTTTACGTTAAGTTTTTATATTCACCTAAAACATAAAATAAAAGTATATTTATGAACAGGACATTTAATAATCTGTAAGAGTTGACTTCTATTCTATTATTTGGCCATGTATCTTTTATCCCCTCTACTGGACGCATCAGAAACAACAGGGGAGTAAAACTGTCTGGATCCAAGTCTGCAATAACCTAAAATGATACTTTTAGAAAGATCTTTACACACCGCTAATGTCAGCGATGGTCAGACACTAATGCAGCTCACACTAGTTCATCAACGTCATCGAACACATTCTTTTTTAGAACGCCACTAGCAGCAACGCCACCGCGCCGCCATATTCAATCACCTTAATGGTGCAGTGCGCGTTTTCCGTGAAGCACTGAAGAATATAATAATAATAATAATAATAATAATAATAATAATAATAATAATTCTCTTAAGGATTTGGGTCCCTGTAACAAACTTTTGAGTATATAAATAACAACTTTGATTCACAGTTTGACTACTTTTTGTATGTTTATATTCTATTTTGCATGTACATCTCATTTTTAAGGCATATAGTGAATTAATCTGTATCTAACCTGTATGTAAAAAAAATTAAATATTGTTTAGTTTAAGCCACCAGTGAGCAATAGATAGGCTGTAGCATATTACAATTTTGTTGTCTACATATGATATTACCGTAACGATTTAATAGAGGTATTAAATCTGTTAAATGATGACAATATGTGAATAAAATGATATAAAATATCAGTCTATGTTAATGGACTATATAAAATTTATAAGAGATGTTTTTATTTTACACCTTTTATTTTAGTTATGTAATGACATACACAAATGGACAGATAGAACCCTTAAAGGATGTTAAAGTTGAAAAGCAACAGGAATACTGTATACTCAAACAACTAAGCTCCTCTTTTCTATTGCAAATGTTAATGTAACCTATACCCTTCTTGTTTTTCTTTAATTACTATCAATATTATGTTTTTACGATGTGGATGTCATAACTGATAAAAAGATCATAAAAGATTTTGGTATCATTTGGTACCATTTTAATTGAGAATAAAAATGCTGATTAAAAGTCTCTGTTCATCACGTTGGTCAAGCTAATCCCCATGAACCAGCTATCGCTATCCTCTGGACACTCCTTTTCTGTTTAATAACTATTACTTATATCTTTACAGCGGCTGGCATCCAGCGTTTTGGTGCATTAGCCTGTTTATTGGTGACAGGTAAACCCACTTAAAAAGTGCATTCCTGCCCCCTACTGGACATAAGTGTGTATCAAAACCCTCGACGAATGGTGAAACAGTGATTCCAATAATAAAACAAATAGATATACATAAAGCCTTTGACACTGTAAAACATTCATTTTTATTTGATTTATTATAACTTTTTGGTTTTGGTCAGTACTTTAAAAAGACAAAACAAACTTTATTTACTGAGTGTAATAGTTTAGTTAAACTTCAATGGGGAACAACTCATCGTTTAATATTTCTCAGGGAATAAAACAAGGAGATCCAGCAACTCCATTTCTTTTTTTTTGTTGTTCTGCAAGCATTGGCCTTACTTATACACAATGACTCCTTTCAAGGCATTAATATTATAGACAGTTTAAATTAAATGTTGTCAGCTTGCTGATGATACAGCTATTTTTTAAAATGATATTTCACAAGTTAAAAAAAAGTTCTAGGTTTTCTAAAAGGTAGGCACATTAGTAATAACATTAGACTTATTTTAGATTTGGTGGATTATGCTGACTTTGTAAAATCTAAAGCTATCTTACTTTTTCTGGACTTCTATAAAGCCTTCGACACCATTGAGCATGAATTTCTTCTGCAGTCTCTTAAAAAGTTTGGTTTTGGTTCCTCTTTTGTTAACATAATTGAAATGTTTTATACAGGGATCACTAATTCCATTATAATTAATATGTTCACCTCACAAAGATTTTCTATAAAACGTGGTGTCAGACAAGGTTGCCCGATCTCCCCACTTTTATTTATTTTGTTTACTGAATTATTATCGTTGAGTATTATGCACAACCAGGAACTGAAAGGCATTTCCATTTTTGACAGGGAGATCAAAATCTCTCAACTAGCAGATGACACCACACTTTTTTTTAAAGAGATAAAACTCAACTTTCCAAAACCACTCAGATAGTTAAACTATTTTCATGTGCATCTGGGCTAAAACAAAATTTATCCAAATGTGAAATAATGTCTTTGCATAAATGTGATGACTAAACAATTGAAGGTATTGCAGTAAAAGACTCAATAACGTATCGAGGCATTTACATATCACAGAATTTAATAGCCAGGCACATCTCAATTTTTCTAGTAGATTGAAGACAACACAAATTATTTTTAATCTTTGGTTACAAAGAGATATTTCTTTATATGGTGGGGTTCTTCTCTCAAAAACGGAAGGTCTTTCTCGCTTTGTCTACCCTTCACTTTCTTTGTATACAAATGATGCCACTATTAAAAACATTAATAAACTTTTCTTTAACTTTATATGGAAAAACAGGCCCCACAAATTAAAATATCACAATGTAGAAATGAGGGGGAACTTGAAGCCATAGACATTTTTTAGATCTGTCTATGCATTTAGAATAAATTGGCTAAGAAGATGTTTATTAAACCCAAATTCTATATGGTTTTTCATTCCTAATTATATGTTTAATAAAATTTGTGGTCTCCCCTTTATTTTAAAATGTAATTTCTTGTATAGTAAACTTCCGGTAAAATTAGCCAGTTTTCATCAGCAGGCTCTTCTTGCATGGAAACTGTGCTACCTTCACAACTTCTCACCACACAAAGCTATCTTGTGGAACAATATGGATATAACTGCTAGAAATAAATCTCCTTTTTATACTAATTGGTTTGATAGAGGCTTAATTTATTTATTTTCTTTATTTGATGATTTTGGTAACTTACTGTCTTATGAACGTTTTATGACTGTTCATGACTTTCCTATTCCCTTCAAAGAATTTAATTCTGTTCTTAGAGCTATCCCTACAGGTTTAATGCTTCTCGTCAAAAGTCATATACAATATAACTCCAAAGATATGAAGAAATCAGCATTACTACTGGATGGCATTGACATTCATGATAAAAAAAAATGTAATAATAAACATATTCATGTAATTCTTCAGCAAAGAAATCGTATTGTTCCACGAGGCAGGTTCCAGTGGTGTGCGTTAATCGATAATATAGACTGGAGAAAAACTTGGTTGTTGCCTCATAAATATTTTCTTCCTAACAAGACTAAAGCAATTCACACTCTTAAAACAAACGGTTCTATATAGAACCAAAAATGGTTCTATCAAGCGCTTCATATATGGAACCCCTAAAAGGTTCTATATAGAACCATTTTAATTGTTCATTAAATAGAACCCCAAATGGTTCTTTGAATTCAAGTTAGATGGTTCTATTTAGAACCATTTATGGGTTCTTTTATTTATTAATGAATTATTGCTACTTATTAATGAATAAAAAAAAATAAAACCAATCCAGACAATTCAAATTGTTTAAATTTATTCAATCCATCATACAAAATATTTTTAAAATAATACTTAAAATTGCACCTCTGCATACTTTGCATTGGACAGCAGATCTACCTTAACAGTTTAATGGCATTCAACAATGTAATTGTAATGATTTCACTTTTATACGCTTTTTTACTGTTTGAACAAATTCAGTACTTAACTTTCACACATCTCTAAACGGAAGAGAAATATATCACAATGCAGATAGAAACAATACACAAACAATCAAAACATTTATTAAATAACACTACAATTTCAAAAAGTGGATGGTACCTCCATGTATTGGTCATCACAACATCCATTTTTATACATAATTTTTAACCTCACAGCAAGCAGGTCACTGGTTCGAGTCCCGACTGGGCCAGTTGGCATTTTCTGTGTGGAGTTTCCAAGGTCTCCCAGTTTTCTTGTGGGTTTCTTCTGGGTGCTTCGGTTGACCCCACAGTCCAAAAGCATGTGTACAGTATAGGTGAATTGGCCATAGTGAGTGAATGTGTGTAGATGTAAGAGAATATGGGTGTTTCCAAGTGCTGGGTTGTGGCTGGAAAGGGCAGATGAATTGGTGATTCACTCCACTGTGGTGCCTCTGATAAATGAGGAAGTCGAAGGGTAGCGAGTGGGTGTTGTCCAATGTAATACTGACACTTCAAGCCTACAGTAGGTGGAATCAGGAGAGCTGTTGAATCCTGGATGGTGTAGGACCTTTGGATTTCTGTAAAACAATACTTTAATGTTGAGTACTTTTAATCAATTAACATGTCATCAAATAGAATTACAGTTATAATTAATACAATTAAAGTGTGTGTGAGTGTGTTTGGAGGATATGGGATGTAATATAGTGTGTAGTTACCTTCTGCAGTTTCCTCTGCTGGTCCAATGAGACTGTCATGGAGCACTTCCTTCTTTCCTTCCCTTTTTTGGTCCATTTGTTTTAATGATGTTTCTGTGTACTTCACCAAGTTTTCAGCATCCTAAATGCAAAAAAACATTTTGTTTACTTCATGTGTAAGTTTCCAAATAACACATTTTCAGCAATACAAGTTCATTAAACTTGTTCATTAAAATTGAACTCAAAACGATTTGGCACACAATGTAACAGTGTTTACTCACAAGCTGTGGCACTCCAAGAAGAAAAAAACTGCTCCATTAGTTCTGCAAACCCCTCCATAATCTGTACTCTGGAAAAGGGTGTTTCATTCGGTTCTTGACTTATGAGTATCTGATGTCGCATTCCAGGTCCATCACAATCTGAGGTAGGAAGACAGCATTTTAGAGTGTGTAAATATGAATTTATATCACAGAATTAATCTACCTTTGACATAAAATGTATTGAACTGAACTTGCCATCAACATATTAATTATCAAACTTATTCTCAAGTGTTGCGACTATCAGAGTGCATGTACTTCCCTTAAATATCAAATTAACTCCAATGTTTCGACAAAATCCTTTTAAAAACATGTTAGTCACTTATGCATGCTTATTTCATTTAGGTGAGAGGCCGCAATTTACCCATCAATTAAGAAATAATTTGATCATTTGCAGGGGGACTGGGTCAAAGATACGTCACATACTCAAAAAATAAAAAAACAGAGGATAGATACTGAAAATTACACAGCCAGAAAATGTAAAAAGTTTGTCCACAGCAGAGGTCATGGTTTCAACATTAGGAGGAGAGGCAAAAGAGTCATTCTTTGACAATTACATACCGGCATCCATGTCCTAAAGAACTGATGGAAACAAACTGGCTGAGCTGACTTCAGGGTCCCCTTCATGGATTCAGTGAGCAAAGATGGAACATTGGTACCAGCCTTTAGAAATGAAACAATGAAAACCATTAGAAAATGTTGCTGCATTAGAAACAATTTTGTTTATCACAAGCTAACACAGTAAAAACCATACCATAGGTATGATACAGTACAGCAGATTTCACACAGCACTTACTTCTAGCAACAGTTCTCCCAGATGCCATGGGTGGAAGAAGATGAATGAGGACCTTAAGCATAGAGTAACACAGCTCATCTTGAAGAAGTGAAGATGCAGGTCACATGCAAAATAAGAATTAAATTTATTAAAATGAATTAATATGTATTTGTAATAATTACTTTATCATAAATTGAAAATTAAAATTTACATTAAGTTTTCTTGTTTAAACTATGTTTACAAAAGTGTGCACAGGCAACAGACATTTTGGCTGAAGTTCATACCATCATGCTGATTGTCAGACTTCTCCAGCAAGTATCTGATGTCATTTTTCCTCTCCAAGGACACTATTCCCTTGAGATTTGGAATTATGTTCCTTTCCCGTTTCTGGATAGACAAATCTTCTTTCCCATCTGCAAGCTTGGAAAATTCAATGTCTAAAAAAAAACAATAACAAAGACATATTAATGTTACAATTATAAAACAAATGTCAGTGTAAAGTTCTGTTTTAGTTGAGCATCTCTATTACCAATTTATTGATGAATTTTCTGGTGATGGTTGCATCCACTTAATCAGAGTAAACCACTCACTTAGCACAGTTTCATCTGGACTTAGCGAAGTGTCAACTGTGTGACAACATTTCAAACTGTACATGCGTAGGTGATGGCCCATCAAAAAAATGCTCCTGACATTATGATGCAAAAACAAAAATAAGTTAATGTCAAGTACACTTGAGCAGCTTATATACACATTGCATTCCTTTTATAATGTAAAAACATCCTTACATGTTCCTCATTTTCACCAATTGGCTCCTGAATCCTTAACGAGGACAACAATGACACAATTTCCTTTGTTAGTGCCAGCTTTTCTGTACCCGATGGATAGCTGAAAAAAAGTTATATAAAAAAAATAGTTGCAAATGGCTCTTACAAATTGACAAACATAAAATAAACACTGATACCACTATAGACTGTTGTTAAATTTATTTAAAATATTTTTGTTAAATGTGTCATTTCTTTAAATGTATAACTTATTTAAATTAATGTAATTAATTTGCAAACAAATACAGCTTACATTGACTTAAAAAAAAAACATACTCACATGTTTCTTTACGAGGTCATTGACAGCAACTTTATCAATAACCTTTCTTAAGGAAATAGACAGCGTCTTTGTCTCTTCGTGTTCTCTCAGGATTGTATTTTCTTCAAGCAGTGTCAGCAATCTATTTGTGGTGCCAGTCTGAGTTTCATCTGTTCAATGACATTAAGAAATGACAAAAACATTTTATTTATTTAAATATTTACTATTATATAATATTAAAAGTGAAAGACATTATTCATTTACCCATATTGAATGCACACTTCTTTCTGATGAATCAGGGATGTTGCTTGTAATATATTATATTTAAAATTTGTCATGCTCCATGCCAACTGTAAATAGTTTTCTCCATGTTTCCTTTCCGTCTATGAGCAGTTGCAAGAGCTCGGTGTAGAAGTGTTAGAGTAACTGTAATTTGTTCCTCGACTTCCTTTATCTAAGTAAAAGGGAAAGAAATCCATATATACACAGCACAGTGAAAAAACAATACATGTAACAGTGTACAACAATACAAAGCATATTTTGAATAGTATGTGACTAGACGCGTGGCCCAAAATGGCGCGCAAGGTTGATTACAATAAAGGTTTTCATATTTAGAAATTTTTTTTATGAATTTGCTCACACCAAGGCGCCATTTGTTGTCTGTCCGCAGCACCCAGCTAACCTTAAGTCTCGGGCTGATACACAAATTACTGTCAAAGGGCATCATCATTAAATAGCATTATGATTACGTAACGTTATAGAATGTCTCCGGCGTGAGATAACGTTACCTCGAGTTCAGAGATGCCGAGGCTTTACGTTAGCACTGTCGAATACAAAACATTCACGTTCACATCAATTATAAAGTGACGCTAACTTTCCTACCGAAATCACAACAAACCTATGCTAAGTCTTCCGCTTGATACGTGTTATTAAAAATTCTGCAAACACAAGTTTACAAAAATCGCGCCAAATGGGTTAACTGTTAACTTAGCTTGCGACAGAGTTAATAGGTCACCCGTGTAGTACGATACACAGACAACATAGTAGAAAAAACAACTTCTAGGACAACAAGCACAAAACATTCTTGAGCAAGGTGGAAAAAATATTGACTGTCGTAGACGAATTGTACTTAATTTCACCCACCTGAGGCAGAGAGCTTCATATCCGACAGGGCCGTGGGAGCGATGGTTGAAAATGAACGTCACTGCGCATGCACTTAGCGCGCGCGCACGTTCACAGCGCGTACATTTCACCCAGGTATACTCAAATACTTATTTTATATTGCCAACATGATAATTAAATTACATAAATACAGTAGACATCGCCCTTTGACTACAGGTAAAATAAATGTGCATTTTATACAGTATGTGTACTGCTTAAATGTAGTAAAACCAAACACTATAGAAAGGAATTTTGGTTTAACACAGCCATTGTGTAAACAGCTAAGCACAATATTAACACACAATGTGTCTGTAGCAACACAAGATGTGTTACGAACTGTTTAACACATATTTTATTTATTTCACAAAATAATTCGTAATAAATGTTAAATATTAAGCATGTATAAATATTAGTTATATGGTAATGTACAAACCTGCATGAAACAAAAATCCTATCATACATTGATTAGGTTTTTGACCATAGCGGTCGTTTTATTAGGTTTTGACTCGAAAAGCTTTGTCTCTCTGTGTTATAGCTTATAATTATTTTATAATATTTACTATATAAGTATCTTATAAATCATAAATTATAGAACCATTTTAATCAAAAAGGTTCTTTGCACTCAAAGGGTTCTAAATAGAACCATTTTTTGGGTAAAAGGTTCTACTGGCCAAGTATAGAACCCTAGGGTTCTATATAGAACCTCAAGGAACCTTTTTTTTTTTAGAGTGTACAGTGAAAGCGTGATGTTTTTATTCAAGGTTATCATACCGTCAGAATCTTATACTGGCCCATGCCTAATGCTGCTTGATGTTGCAAAGCCATATTTTCTCATTTTATTATTTTTCCTTGTATGTATAGTCATGAACACGCTTCACTGGTCATTTCTCCAATAGGTAACTAAAGTTTTAAAACAATAGCATATGAGATCAGGTCACTACTATGACATGATTGACAGTTGTCGCTGTTTGTCATTGTACTCTTTATTCTGAGAGCTGATGCTGAGTATTATTAGGACTTTTCACACTTGTAATTGTTAACCCTGGGTCAATCTTACCCTGGATAAACAGAATCCTGGGTTATCTGTAATCTAGTTTCACACTGCTCATGCTATACCTGGGGTTAACAAATAATCCTGGGTGTTCATTGACAGAAATTTCACATTCCCAAACCCTGGATTAACATTATTATTTGTATATTTACTTTGTCACTGTCGCTATTTGGACAAACAGCAGGTAACCTTTTTAGATGGCATTTCTGCATCTTGTCGGGTATAAAAAAATGTCACCACGTAGGTCTTCAGCTGAGCCTCAGGACATGCACAAAGGCAAGAAAACAAAGACAAAAGTACAAATGAATGAAAACAAGTTGCACAGTCTGTTATCTTCCCATCTCCTCATCACTCCAGTTTACAGCAAATGTGGCATTAAGCATTTGCATGAGTTCATTCATTCAATTTCTTTCGGC
>CAIGQQ010023288.1:5303-16684 GCA_903798035.1 Danio albolineatus
ATATATATATATATATATATATATATATATATATATGTATATGTAATTATTATTATTATTAAATCGCAAACTGATTTTAGAACTAACATTTATAGATGAATAATGGGTTTTCTAGTAATGTATATAATTTGGGATATTAGGCAATATTCTATATACTTTTATCAGTAATGTGTGAATGCTGAGATAATATATTTGAAACTGAATAAGTGTGCATATGCTTAACCTTCAAAGCACTAAAAATGCTATTGAATTCATTTAAATTGTTGCTGAAACATTTCCAAATGTGTATTGTGTTGTAGGCCTTGATAAGGGGAAATATGGAGGAGAACTCTCAGCTCACAAGTGATTCCACTTCATCAGAGGAAGAGGATTTCTTCAAGTCACTGAAGACATCTCAGGCACAATAATGCCCAGCAGTGCTTGATAGCTATCTGACATACGCTGGTGATGACATGGGTGTCCTGAAAACCTTCCCACCAAATTAATTGCCATTAAGGCTCAACACTCCCCTCCCTGCATCTGCTGTTTGCGAGCGTCTTTTTAGCATTGCTGGCCTCATTTTCAGGCCAAAAAGAGCTAAAATAAGTTCCAATAACTTTGAGAACCAGCTTTTGTTTTAGCTGAATAATAGTATTGTCCCCTCTGAGACTGAGAGGTGAATCACATCAAAGTCAGCTCTGAATTTGATTTTACTACGTTTTACTACTTCTTGTTTTTTTAAATTGTTTGTGCCTTTTTTGAACATTTGAGTTTAACTGAGACTTTTTGTTCTATTTTTTAATCTATGTTGTTCTGCCATTTTGAAACATTGAGGTGTTAAATTTAATTTCTATATTAGGAAATAAAACCTTTCTGTTCTTTGAGCCTACAGTTAGTATGAGTAAAACACTCAAGTTCTTTTAAAATCGGATACTTTAACACTTTTACTCAAGTCTTATTGGAATTGGTGACTTGTAACTTTTAATGGAGTAACAGTAAGGTATCTGTACTTTTACTCAAGTATGGTTTTCAGGTACTCTTTACACCTCTGGTGACCTGCTCAGCAAGAGTTTTCACTGCTTGGTTGTTGCCTTGAGCTTCCGCTTGATCCATACATGAGTTAATCATTCATTCATTCATTTTCTTTTCGGCTTAGTCCCTTTATTAATCCGGGGTCGCCACAGCGGAATGAACCGCCAACTTATCCAGCATTTGTTTTACGCAGCGGATGCCCTTCCAGCCACAACCCATCTCTGGGAAACACATCCATACATTGTCATTCACACACATACACTACGGACAATTTAGCTTACCCAATTCACCTGTACCGCATGTCTTTGGACTGTGGGGGAAACCGGAGCACCCGGAGGAAACCCACGCAACCACGGGGAGAACATGCAAACTCCACACAGAAATGCCAACTGGCCCAGCCGGGGATCGAACCAGCGACCTTCTTGCTGTGAGGCGAACGTGCTAACCACTAGGCCACCGTGGAGCCCACATGAGTTAATATGTGTGAGAAAATCTGAGATTTCTGCTACGTTCGCTTGTGACGCAAGATAACTCACAAGTTCTGGGAGGCAGCAGGCCGAGACCTGAAACTCAGGAACAAACATGAATGACTGAATGCTGAGGGGTGAGAAACAGAGTCCATAAGTAGGTCTTAATAATAGGTTGCAGGTGGACCCCCTGATTAGTCAGCTGACAGGATAACACGCTGTCAAGGAAAGGTAAACAAACACAGCCATGTGACAGACATAACAACAATATATATATATATATATATATATATTAGTAATTAGTTATAGTTATGATTATACATACAGTCAGGGGCGTCGCTAGCAATTTTGGGCCCCATGAAAAAAACACGAGGATGGGCCCCCTGTTACCAAGCTAGCTCTCCAAACTGTTTCTCGGCAATGTAGTTATACTGACCTGTGCGTTTTATTATTAATTTTGTCCACTAAATGTAAATGTAAACGTAGTACAAAACAGTAATCAAATGTTCACTGAAATTTTTACATTTCTAAACGCACAAAACACCAACGTGTCACTATTTGAGTAACTGTCGATATTACAGACCGCTACCTCTTACTTTACAAGCTACGTTTACCTGGCATTAGCAGATCCGCACCGATACGTCGCCTTAGTGGATCTATCGTTCCATCTACCAAAGAGGAATTCGCAAATAACTCGCCTGATCTTTCTTTATTTCCAAATGCACCCGCGAAAAACCACCTCCGTGTAATAATTAGCAGCACGGACGCCATCTTTACTAGCACACTAAATACTGTGGCACCCATCAAATTAAAAAAGACTAGAGAAGATAAAACTACATCACGGTATAACAGTCATACGCGCGCTCTCAAAACAGCGACCTGTGCCTTGGAACGTAAATGGAAAAAAAACTCATTTAGAGGTCTTTAGAATTGCGTACAAAGACAGTATGTCCAGCTATAGGAGGGCCCTCAAATCCGCCAGGGCTGAGTACCTCCGTAAACCGATGGAAAATAACCGTAACGATCCTAGATTTCTATTTAACACCATTGCTAAATTAACAAACAATCGGTCATCGTTGGAACAAAATATCACACCGCAAATGAGTAGTGAAGACTTTATGAATTTTTTCAGTGATAAAATAGAAGGCTTTAGACAAAAAATAGATGTTAAAATCTCTGTACGGTCTTATACTTCAGATCGTTAGCCTACAGTGCTTCGAGAACACAGAACAGGAAGAGCTAGACAAAATTATAAATCGTTCTAAACCAGCTACGAGTATGCTAGACCCAATTCCAACAAAATTACTGAAACAATTGCTACCTGTAATAGGAGAACCTCTTCTCAACGTTATCGACTCTTCTTTGTCATTAGGACACGTTCCAAACTCTTTCAAGCTAGCTGTTATTAAGCCTATTGTTAAGAAACCACAACTGGACCCCTGCAACTTAGCTAATTATAGGCCTATTTCAAATCTTCCATTTATATCTAAAATACTACAAAAACTTGTTTCTGCCCAATTATGCTCCTTTCTGCAGACGAACAATGTTTTTGAGGTGTTCCGGTCAGGTTTCAGGCCTCATCACGGTAGAGAAACTGCATTAGTGAAAATAACCAACCGTTTACTGTTAGCTGCTGACCAAGGGTGCATCTCGCCATTAGTCCTGCTAGATCTTAGTGCCGCATTTGACACAATTGACCACAATATCCTCATAGATCGCTTAAACTAATGGGGTGCCTCGAGGGTCAGTTTTAGGCCCTTTGCCGTTTACGATATACACGCTGCTCCTGGGAGACATTTTTAGAAGACACGGGATCAGCTTTCACTGCTATGCAGATGATACTCGATTATATATTTCTACTAAACCCGACGACACGTCTAAACTATCCAAACTAACCGAGTGTATTAAAGATGTTAGAAACTGGATGACCGACAACTTCCTTCTCTTAAACTCAGACAAAACTGAACTATTACTTATAGGACCTAAATCCTGTACACAGCAGATCTCACAACTTCACCTGCAACTAGAGGGATGCAGAGTTAGCATTAGCTCTACTGTTAAAGATCTGGGTGTCATGTTAGACAGCGATTTAACTTTTGAAAACCATATCTCTCATAATCGCAAAAACTGCATTCTTTCATCTGAGAAATATTGCTAAGCTACAAAGTATGCTATCCATCTCAGATGCAGAAAAGCTAGTTCATGCTTTTATGACCTCTAGGCTGGATTACTGTAATGCTCTGCTCGCTGGTTGCCCAGCCTCCTCTGTTAACGAACTTCAGCTAGTACAAAATGCAGCCGCCAGAGTTCTTACCGGGTCTAGAAAATACGATCGTATCGCCCCAATTTTATCCTCGTTACGCTGGCTGCCTGTTAAGTTTTGTATTGAGTTTCAAATATTACTTCTTACATATAAAGCGTTAAATAATCTAGCTCCTGTTTATCTAACCAACCTTCTGTCTCGCTACAATCCAACCCGCTCTTTAAGATCTCAAAGCTCAGGGCTTCTGGTAGTACCCGGAATGGCAAAATCAAGTAAAGGAGGTCGTGCCTTCTCATTTATGGCTCCTAAACTCTGGAATATGCCTTCCCGATAACGTCCGAGGCTCAGACACGCTCTCAACAGTTCAAAACTAGATTAAAGACCTATCTTTTTAATAAAGCGTTCACTCGATACGTCACTTAGCTGTATGATGCACGAATGTGCTCCACGCATCTCCTTTATATACACTAAGAACTGCAGCTACGCTAATTATTGTCTTTGTTCTCTATTCCAACTGGGGATACTCATCCCGAGGCCCCCAGCGCCACTGATGCGATCCAAGACCCGCGACGAGACGATTCCAAGGCTCCTTAACCCTGGACCAAGCAAGCAAGAGACGGATTCCTGTGACCCTCCAAGGACAGACGAGCCTCGAGTTCTCCAGCGTCCGGCGACTAGACTGCAGCTAGAGCTGCGCACCGATGGATTACTATTCGGTGTTTGAACTCTAAGTAGTGAATATTAAACAACACTGAACTGAACTGAACTGAACTCAGCTATATACTAGCTAATAATATACTAGCTAATAACTAAACTGACATTTTCTATTTACTATAACCTTCTATGTGAAGCTGCTTTGACACAATCTACATTGTAAAAGCGCTATACAAATAAAGGTGAAAGGTGAACTGTACTGCAATACTGTGCAATTTGACAGTGACCGACGTGACAGACACGAGGGGCAGATATAAGCCGTATTTTTATTTATTTCTAATAAATTGTTTTACTTGTAATTTAGAGATACATTCGTAATTTATATTACATCATAGAACTCTTATTAACTATAAAGCAGATCTCTGCACAGCAAAAATTACAGTGTTAATTATACAGTGTGATTTTTTTGGTGTTCTTTAGTGTTAAAACCGGAGTACATTTTAATCCACGAGTGTGAAAGAGCGTATATTTAAGAGGTTTTTTTTTCAGTGTGTAACAGTGTGTGACTCGATATGCAGTGTGTTTCCCCCTAGCGATGGGAAGTTCGGCTTTTTTTTTATTCCAACCGGTTCTTTCGGACAAACAGCAATCAAACCAGTATGTTTTACTTAAACTTAAAACATGTCCTGTTGCATTTCATTTTAAATGCAAAGAGTTGAATCTATTGAAATCATTTCTGAAAAGATTAATGAACATTTAATAAATGAAAAATATTTTCAACATATTTAAACACTGTTATCTGTCAAACCAATTGATAACATAGGAAAAAAGGTAACATGTCAACACTTTGAAGGGTAACACACACTTCAGTTCCATGTAAGAATAAACTCTTACTGTGTTCAAATGAACTCTGTGAGTAATGTACAAATTTCACACTTTAGAAGGTGTTATTTATACTGAACTGAACTCAGCTATATACTAGCTGATAATATACTAGCTAATGACTAAACTGACATTTTCAATTTACTATAACCTTCTATGTGAAGCTGCTTTGACACAATCTACATTTTAAAAGCACTATACAAATAAAGGTGAATTGAATTATTTTAACTCCAAAATGGAGGGAGTCATATGTACACCCCAGAAGTGTTAAGTTAAACTCAAACCAAGTTAAATGTACACTGATGTTTTTGCTGTGATGTGGGCCCCCTAGAGTGCACGGGCCCTTAGAATCGTCCTAACTTTCCCCCCCTTAGCGGCACCCCTGCATACAGTGCTCAGCATATACGAGAACACCCCCCCACAAATCACATTTAAATTAATATTTTCTATAGGATGCTTTACAATATTATATTTGTGCATATACATTAGTTTAGTCATTACTAAAGCCAAATCTGGAGCTAATCTAACAAAAATAACTTATAAAAATGGTTCAAAAATGAGTAGCCCAAATGTATATGTTAGGTAAAAATATTAAATAGCATTTTCAAAAATATGTTTGCTCATCCCTGACTCACACTAACCTGCAGAACAGTCACTGCCAATGGAATAAATGACCTTTTATATGTTCCTTTTAGCCAATGATGCACGCAATGGTGTATTAGTATTATTCATACTCGAATTATAGTTATGATTATACATAGCACATTAAATAATTAATATTTTCAGATATAATCTATTATTTTATTCTACATTATTGTATATAATTTCTACTATTACAATAATGTGTGATTCAACTAATATATATATATATATATATATTTTAGAGATTACATACAGGTTAGATACAGATTAATTTACTATATGCCTGAAAAATAAGACTTTAGATGCATAAAACATAGAATATAAACATACAAGAGTTAGTCAAACTGAGAATCAAAGTTGCTATTATTTATATACTCAAAAGATAGTGTTGCAGAGACCCACATCCTTAACAGAATTATTATTATTATTATTATTATTAATATTATTATTATTATTATTATTATTATATTCAACAGCGCTTCACGGAAATCGCGCACTGCACCTTTAAGGTGATTGAATATGGCGGCGCGGTGGCGTTGCTGCTCATGGCGTTCTAAAAAAGAACGTATTCGATGACGTTGAGTGGGACCCCGCATTAGACGCTGGCTGACATTAACGGTATGTAAAGATCTTTCTAATAGTATCATTTTAGGTTATTATATTTGGTTGTTTCGACG
Source organism: Danio albolineatus (assembly GCA_903798035.1). Classification (NCBI taxonomy): domain Eukaryota; kingdom Metazoa; phylum Chordata; class Actinopteri; order Cypriniformes; family Danionidae; genus Danio; species Danio albolineatus. The sequence goes on from CAIGQQ010023288.1 coordinate 11,900, forward strand.
TGCTTTTGCTGAAGGACACTAAAGATTTGAGTATTTCTCTCTGTCATCTCGTTTGAGAGTATTATATTAGTTTTCCCACGTATTTGTTTTTTTGCTTATACTGTAGATTGTACTAAATGTTGGTTGGAATTGGAGATTGCTATATTATTAATTTTAGGATTTTATATATACATACATATTTTATAGTTTGTGTATTCTGTTGTATTCTTTAGTAGCCTTTTTATAATCGTAGAATGTCATTTGTTATGTTGTCAGGTTGGTACTGAAAGATACTAATGTTGTTTGTATGTTTCATTCATTTGTATATTACTATCTAATAATAATTCTTGTAGCATATTTATCTATTCAAAGTTTATAGATTGTCATCTTGTAGAGTATTTATTTATAGCTGTGAAATATTATTTGTTAGTGTTAGAACAGAACCAGACTGGAGACAATGGTAGATGAAACTTCCAAAGAATGATAAATTATTCACTTGACATCTTTCTATTGTATTTTACAGGTAGGAATGGACCACATGGAGAAAAAGGGAATCACACACCTCAGCAGAGACTGAAAATTGATCGACAGGAATTTCTTTTTTTTAAATCCAGATGGACTGGTGCATCGATGGACGTCTTTCCAAGATGAAGAGGTTCTCAAACTTTTTCACCTCAGAAAGAATTTGCCTCTCCAAGTACCACCTAATGACCAGCATTGAAATATAGTAGCGTAGTAGACCTAATTAATCAGCTACAGCTCTGCATAGTTCAAAAGACAGATGTATTCATAAAAATAATGTCAGCCACTTTAAACATTATAAATAGTTTTAACATTAACACTGTACTGTGCTTATGTTTAAAAAGTTCGTAAAAGGTAAAAAAATTGTAAATAAAATGCTGTACTGAAAGGTAAAGTATTAGCATATAGTAGCCTATATTCATCAAAACCTGAAATGTAGATTGGACCTCATAAATTTATAAGTCATCATATTCATATCATATATAAACCTTTTTTGATCCATTTTGAAATATATGCTGCATGTACATATGACATATTTGTATGGGGGAGACTGGCGATAGTTGTACTTCTATTATATTTCTCTACATATCTTTGAGATCTTGAGGTACAAGTGTCTGCTATTAAATGACATAGAAATTACAACATAGTTTTAACATTATAAAATATTTATTATGCGCAACAAATGGATTTGAAAGCTTTTATTCAACATTGAGCTTTCAGTATAATTTGTGTGTCTCTGGGTTATAAAGCTGAATCAAATGTGCAAATGTGCATCAGCTTCAACAATTGAAGGCTTCATGAGCCCACAGAGGTCAAACACTGAACTCAAACTACTTTGACTTGTTTCTCTTTCAGGAGCTGTAGGAATACTGACATTAAATCAGAGAAATACAGTTTTAAATCTGCTTGGGGTTGGTGGAAACATTTCACTGATGTTACTAGCAGGAGTTTTGTTGTTACAACTGACCCAGCGTTATGTGGCCATGACTCTGTTCTCCTTACAGCTAACAGCTAAAACATTATCACTAACAATGTGGATTAAATATATCCACACACAGACACACACATTACATGGGTTTAACTACAAATCAGGCATCGCTATCTCAAAAATAATTTAAGTAAAAAATGTCACTTTCTTAACTGAAGTGTAGTTTTTCCCGTCTAATGTCTGCTGCGTCTGTCACAGGACTTATATGTGCTGTTTCATATGAGGACTAATATGAGCATGTGTGAAGTGAATCAACTGATTTGTAACTAGTTCCTGGTTGTAGAGATTGGAAGCGTTTCAACTATCCCCGCTCTCCCCCTTGAAATCTAAACATGAACTTGTATTTTAAATAAATGATTCACGATCACATCTTTAAATGAGAGATTAGATCTGCTTACAGTGCCTCATTTACAGTGTGTGTGTCAGAAAAACCAGTGATTATAAATACACTGTTTGACCAATTCATACGTGATTTATCAGTTCATACGTGCAGCATTTCCATGATTCCATGATTTACATAAACTTATATCAAATCTTAAGCAACCCGTGGAGTTTGTTTAAACTGTGCACCCGACCACTGATTTCAGGTTCGCAGGTGCTCCGTCTGTGCACACAGAGACTAACTTTATTTTTCGTGCTTCTCCAAGCTTCAAACATGGCAAATTTGCTCGAGTCTATGTTCTGTGGCCCGCACCGTTTGACTTACATCTGGATTTAAATCTGAGATAACACACTAAACCGAAAGCCACACCATTAGGCTATTTACAAAACAAATGACCTTAGGCTATTTATTAAAAACACATATTATTTTACACAACTACAAACACGTTTGTGATCATTACTTTACCAGTGATGCAGCATGGGGAAACTCCTGAGTTTGCAGTAACTGAAATGCCAACAGGACTGGTCTGCAGAAGCACTTCTCTAGTGTGTATCTGTTAGAGAGCTCCACAGTATTTTAGATTCTTAGCATTTGATGACGTGATGCACTAAACATACTAATCACAACGGTGTGATCATACAGTACAGGGAACAGCCAATGCTGATCACATTGATGTTATCGAATGTGTCAAAAAGTAATAGAGTACGTTCATATATATTTTTTATTATTCAGTGATTCCTCACCACTAGAAGGAAGCCTGCATACCAAACTTTGAGAACCACTGGTATAGATAGTCAGATCTTGTCTGTGTCAGGTTTTTTCTTTTTCGGCTAATGGAGAGCAGGCAGAAGAGGGAGACTCACAAGAGAATCGGTGGACATTTGTCTAAAAAATGCCGAAGAACAGCTGGTAGGGTTTGTTGGGGCTGTCTTTGTTTTTTGCAGATTGGAGTGGAGCAGGAGAAGGAGACTCGGTGGAGATATTCTTGAAGATCTGGAGCTCAGGAAGCAGGTAAACTGCTTGAACAGACTGAACAATGGAGTTAGTTTTAAAGATATATTAAGAATAATTTAATACTTGATATCTTTCTCTGACAGATTGGCATGGAGCATGTGGAGGAACAGGGAAACACACCTCAGTAATGACAAGTACATTGTAATAAATTAGGTACTGCATTACATTTCTAAGTTAAAATTAAATTACTTTATAAAACATTTAAAATTATACAACTAAATTTTTTAGAGAGTGTCACAGAAGGGATTCAGGTGAATAATATAAACCATGTTTATTTACAGCATGGCAGGTGAGTTTAAGCAGGTGAGTATATTGATGCAAATTAAACGTCTATGAACATAAACTGGATATTTGACTGCAGGCTTGGAGACTAGAGGCAGATACCAAAGATGGCAAACAGGATGAGGACCTGACGAGAAACCACGAGACACCACACTAGGAGAGACATGGAAGACACAGGAGACGTAAGTAAACTGATATTTAAGAATCAACACTGATAGTGTATAGGGAGTTAAGTAATTTCTTTACTAATGAAGAGGCTGAACACTGATAGAGTATTTATTTATAGTTGCAAAATATTATTTGTTAGTGTTAGAACCAAACTGGAGACAATGGTGGATGAAACTAAATTAATGACTTGATATCTTTCTATTGTATTGTACAGATCAGAATGGACCACATGGAGAGAAAAAAGGGAATCACACACCTCAGCAATAACTGGATGGTCAGGAACAGGGCCGTGCACAGGGGGGTGGCCCGGGGGCTAGAGCCACTGCCCCTTTGCCCTCGTTGGCTGAGGTGCCCCTCTCAGCCTGTACCTCTTCCCTCCTTCTCAAACACATCCGTGCCCCCATCCCTGGCTGTTCTGTTACCGCTTCGCTAAACATCCACTGATTTTGTTAATCCACTCCATATTTTACCGCCCGCTTCGGAGTCCGCAGCGTCACTCACAATCTGTGTGCCTGCGTTTGAGGTGCGCCTCGCCTTCACTGCAATGTAGACGGGCAGGGCCGTGCACAGGGGGGTGGCCCTGGGGCTAGAGCCACTGCCCCTTTGCTCTCGTTGGCTGAGGTGCCCCTCTCAGCCTGTACCTTATCCCTTCTTCTCAAACGCGTCCGTGCCCCCGTCCCTGGCTGTTCTGTTACCGCTTCGCTAAACATCCACTGATTTTGTTAATCCACTCCATATTTTACCGCCCGCTCCGGAGTCCGCAGCGTCACTCACAATCTGTCTGCCCCCGTTTGAGGTGTGCCTCGCCTTGACTGCAATGTAGACGGGAGCAGGCGGCTGCAGTAAGAGAAGGGCTTAAAAAAATTAATCACAAGCCGGACACTTCCCGAATCTCGCTGTTTTGCCGCCTGGAAACGTCACAAGTGGAGGAGATCGTGTTCGCTTTTTAATCGCGGCACGAATGATCTCATGAAAAAATACTATAGTAACTTATAGTAAATATTATAGTGTTTTTGAACATGTTTTTTTACAGTATTTGGTTATGTTTATAGTTGCTGTGATACCATAGCAACTATAAAAATTTAAATAGGCTATTTTTATAACAGGCATATGGTTCAAAAACACTATAGTATTCCTATAAGTTACTATAGTATTTTTAATGTGGGAGTGGATGCTATTGAAATATCACTGTTTTTACAAAAAGATAGTCAGAATCACAGAAGATGAACAGCTCATTACTGAAAAGGGTGTACAGTATTTAATATACATCTGTATGTTCAACAGTGGTGAATGTTTAAAGAATAAACTGCTTATACAGCTAGAAAGTGTTCAAGAAATCTAATTTGGCTACATTATAAATGAAGTAACTATAGGTAACTATAGGGTCATATAACCTTATATGACTTTCCAACTGTGATTCCTTCATCAGTGTCACTGATTATTATAAACA
>CAIGQQ010023290.1:0-13759 GCA_903798035.1 Danio albolineatus
CAGATTTAATGATTATCATCAGGTGTTGAGCAGAGAGAGTGTGTGTGGACGCTGTTACTGGGAGATTGACTGGAGTGGAGATGGTCGTGTGTTAATATCAGTGTCATATAAGAGCATCAGGAGGAAGGGAAGAGGTGTTGAGTGTGTGTTTGGATCTAATGCTCAGTCCTGGAGTTTGTTCTGCTCTTCCTCCAGTTTCACATTCAGACACAATCACACACTCACTCCTCTCCCAGTGGAGGCGCTCAGCAGGAGAATAGGAGTGTTTGTGGATCACAGTGCAGGAACTCTGATCTTCTACAACATCTATAGAGACACAATGAGCCTCATCCACTCAGTCCAGACCACATTCACTGAGCCGCTCTGGGCTGGGTTATGGGTTGGTTCTGGATCATCAGTGAAACTAAGCTGAAGACTGACCAGAGATTTACCCATAATCCTCTGCAGGAGCAGTCAGCAGCAGTGTGTATGTGTGTGCACACATGTGTTCACTACTGTGTGTGTGTGTGTGTGTGTGTGTGCGTGTGTGTGGGAGTGTGATGACGAGCCAGGAGACCAGGAGAACGTTTAACAGCTTCACTGGTGCACAGCAGACAGTTCACATGACTCTACATGATGCTTCACCTTCTGCCGGAGCGCTGCAGCACATGCGCAGCAGCAGCTCAGGAACAGAGCATTTAAAGCCACAGAACACATATTCTACAATACTGTGTGTTCACGTGTGCTTGATGGTTTCTCCAGCACTTCTACAGTGTAGAGTGTGTCAAGGTAAGGTGAACATAGAAGATCTAGCGAATGTAAACTGTGTCAGTCCAGCGTTCAGAGCTGAAGTTCAGCTCGGTTCAGTTCAGTGGGGTTTAAAGGCCAAACACTGAAGAGCAAACCCATCCATGCGCAGCTCCACGAGTCCGCTCTGAGCTTCAGTCCTGCTGTTGGGTATGATGAGAGGATAAAGCTGAGGACCACAAACATCTGACTGCCCTATTCACACTGACGACATCTGAGAAATAAGCAGGAGCCTGAAACGCCTGAAGACACAGTTTCACCTTCAGCCCCGTCACACACTGGCAGCACATTTAGAGACGTTAAACCATAGTAAAAATCTACATGCCAGAAGGTAATTATAAAGACAACACAAATATAGGAAATGTACATGTGTAATAGCGAAATAAATACATTTCACACGTTTTTACAGTGGGTCAGGCATTCTGCTCCCACTTTATATTAAGTGGCCTTAACAAATATGTACTTACACTGACTTTAATCATTATTACAATGTACATATTGTGTAAATACATGTTTTCACACAGTATTTATGCTTGATTAAATAACTCTGTAATTACACTGTTGACCATCCCTTACACCAGTGTTTCTCAACTGGTGGGTCGCGATCCAAAAGTGGGTCGCAGGAACGTTTTCAGTGGGTTGCGGTGTCTGTGGCCAAAAAACAACAAAAGTTAAATTTTTAACTTGTTTTGCGTATACCGGACTTTTATTTTGAAAAGCGCGCACGACAACCGATCCCTTTGGAATCGATGTGGAAAGCGTCACGTTGCCGAGCAACATAGAGAGTCAGCTGGTGGAGCTGTCATGTGATAAGACGCTGAAACAGAAATTCAGTGAAGTAAGCCTCTCCCAGTTTTCGCGATCTGAGAGTGCGATCAAACCCATCCCATTCAGAACTACGTATTTGTATGAAAGTGGCTTCTCTTCCTTGGTGCAGCTTGAGTCCAAGCAGAGAAACAGGTTGTACATAGAGCACGATCTTCGGGTAGCACTGTCTACCATCACCCCTGACTTTGAAACTCTTATCACATCAGTAAAGCACATCCTCAGTTATCTTATTATCTTCCCAAATTACTGTTAAGTGAAACAGATGTTTATAATTGCTGTCATATTAGATGTAAAAATGGTTATGATTAATTTAATCATTTTACAATGTGCTGGTTTGTTCTGTTCAACAGGATCAGTGTTAATGTTTTATTAACAGTTCAGTTTTGTTTATGGTAACAAACTTTCCTTACCCTAACCGCTGTTTACAGTGTTTGTCGTTTTTACTTTGTATTATTTCTATAATTTGATACATTTTGTTAAACATCAGCAATAAAATATTGTTTATTTGTAAGTCTTGCTGATTTTCTCATGATTTTTCTGTCACTACTTGTGTATGTTAACAAATAAATACAAATTAATTATAATTCCTAAAATTATATTACAGTTCCTAAAAATTTGGGTCGCGGCTTGATGACCATGTAAAAATGTGGGACCCGTGGCCAAACCAGTTGAGAACCACTGGGCTAAACTGTTTAATTTGGGCTTTTCCACAGTCCCACCACTGCTGTAATGAGCTAAAAGTTATTTTTGCATTCCTAAAATCTTTCCAGAAATAATCAAAAGCGTCTTTAAAATTTTGATCAGTCAGAAGAGCAGTGTTAAAATGCCAATATGCGCTCCTCGACTTTAAAGAGTTCACAAACAACGATGACTGAACCACACAATGGTCAGAAAAAAGATACTGGAATAATCCCACAGCTTCTAAAAACATCAACCTGATGCTTAAAACTATATAATCTACCCAGTCCTGCCGAGGACACTAAATTATCTCGAATATGAGTCCATGTGTATTGTCTATTTTTCCCATTAAAATTCTCTAAATATCAGTAAGTTCATGGGTTTCAATAAGCTGAGTGAGCCTCTTACGTGGCAACATGTGAAGTTCTACATGATTTCTATCAATGCATTTTTCTATCAATGCATTTTTTCAAAGCAGAACATAAAAACTATTCTTTCTTTAGCAGCAGTTGGAGCATACACACAAATAAACACAACTTTATTTTCAATAACAGCTCTAATCTTTAATACTCTCCCCTTTAAAATCTCTTCAACTTCAGATGAAACTGGAGTGAAACCTCCACAGCGACTCCTGCGCTAAGTGCGTTATTGTGACTCAAAAACGAGAGCCCGTTCCATTCCATGTCCCACAGCGCTGCATTTTTCACATCGCTGTGTGTCTCTTGTAGTAGAGCAACACCAATATTCTTTTGTTTAATCAAAAAATGTTGCACGTTTCTTTGCATCCCGTGCTCCGTTGACATTCAGATGCAATATTGATGTTGCTCATGCTTGCAATAATAAAGGCAAAATAATAACCCATACAACAGGAATCACCAAACTTGCTCCTGCAGAGTTTAGCTCCAACCCTAATCAAACACACCTGAACAAGCCAATCGAGCTCTCACTGGGTATACTTGAAACATCCAGGCATGTGTTTTGAGACAAGTTGGAGCTAAACCCTGCAGGACACCGGACCTCCAGGACTGAGATTGGTGATCCCTGCCATACGAGCATAGAGACAAGGATCATAGATATCAATACTTCACACTTCATCATTATTTCTTAAACCATTGCTAATTTATCTTACAATTTTAGTCAACCGAAAGACTTCTCTGTCTGTAAAACACCCCTTACTCATCAAACTCCGAGAGTTGTCCACAAATAACTGAGTATTAGAGAAAAAATGTTCAACCTTTACATTCCTTTTGTTTTTTTGTCACTTTGAGAAAATGCCTAATATCTTGTGCATCATAGCCTTTAATGTGATACTCAGTTTGAGAGAGAAACACTACTGTTATCAGAGGAATCCTCATCACTTTCCTCTTCTTTTGCCACCTTGTTCATCTCGACTCTTTTTACCCCTTTCAAAGCACAATCAGTTTTCTTCTTTCTTTTTAAAGGCACTTTAAATGACTGTGTGAATCCGATTCTTCTACAAGAGTTGTGTTATGAACGACATCAGCTGCAGTTGTATCACCTTCAACACTAAACTGCATCTCGCTCTCCTCCATCTCCAGATCTTCACTTTGTTGTTCAGAAGTAGAAGGAGAAACCACGGCTGCGTTCGAAACCGCGCACTTCCCTACTATTAGGTGTGGAGGAAGCAGTAGGCGAGCGATTGAGTATGTTTGTTCAAACAAGAGTAGGCGAGAATTAACTCAGTCCTCGCGAGATTCAGCTGTACGTATACTTAATCTGCCTTGATATGTGCGTACTCACCCACAACATAATAGGAGAAAACAGCACGCCAAGAAAGAAGTACGTTTGAAACTTCGAGAAATCCCCGGATGCCCTACTGCTTCTGCCCAGACTTCGGAGTATTCTCAGACGGGTACTTATCTATCCCAGGAGGCCATGGGAAAGCAATTCGGCACAAAGAAGAGGAAGGGAGAGACGAGGATACGTCATGTTATTGAGGATAAACAGGAAGCGGATGTTTTGAAATGTAAGTTAAACGGCATTTGTTGAGCTGCCGGTAGTGCACAGTGAACTGTAGAGCTGCTGACGGTGTAAAGATGCTTTATAATAGCGCTGTGTTTGTGTAATGAGACGATGCCTGGGCACTACAAGTCCCAGCAGGCTTAGCGTCACACACGGAAGTATTATTGTTTACGTGCAGACACTTATTTCCTGATTGCGGCTTAAATGAACAAGTTCTCAGCGCTATATAAGCGAGTCACTAAGTTTGTTTGCCCTTTTGCTTCTGGGTTTTGCATCCTGGTCTCGGCACGTAAAGGCTGAGTCGACACTTCACGTGAGGGGTAGCTGACAAGCAAACAGGATTAATCCTGCCCGATCTTCATTGTGAAATCATTTCTAGAGTGCTGTTACTGGATCATTGCCTACTGATTGTTGCCTGAGTGCCTGAATGGGAAATTATGGATCTTAGAGGCTCTATTTTGGATTTTTGTTTGCCCTTTTGCTTCTGGGTTTTGCATCCATTGGATTTTTGGATGACGGTGGAGAAAAGGTGGTTGGGATTGTGTGGTGATTTGGTCATTTTATTGATTTTGTGTTTTTAGGTTGCTGTGTGATTGCTGTGAGCTGAGTGTGGTGAGAACACCGCTGCTTGGGTACCTCATCTGTCCTCACTCCCTGGGTAACCGGTGGCCATTAGTGGTTTGTTTCCCTTTTGTTTATTTTATTTACTTTTTCCTCCATGTTTGCTTTAAGGATGGAGAAGACTTGTATCTTTTTATAATCCGACTTGTAAAATAAAAATGTAATTGTTTTCTTGATTGTGAGTCACTTCATTTACCCTCTGCTAAATTGTTGTTTGACTGGCAAAAGTCAGCTGGTCACATTTGTTTTATTCCGCGCTAAAACATCATCATGTGGGAACTTCAGCGAGCTCGTCACATTACGCTTTAAAGGGGAATTTATATAAACACAACACTAAACGTCTGACAGGATTATATGAGGAGTGCTGCAGATCAGCGGATCACAACATTAAACAGACGCCCGAGCGAGCGACGTGTTTGTGCTGATGTAGATTATACCGCTGTCGACACTGTCCACATCAGCTAACGTCACGTGTAACAGTCATCAATCTGAATAAAACCAGCACTCGTTTGTGTGATCTGTTCGTTCGGTGATCAGATGAGGAGTTTATGTTTTTTTCTTTATTTATGAACACAAAACCTTGTTAAAATGGCTTCTTTATTGTGTGTTTTGTGTGATCTGAAGTGTCCTCAGACTGGTGCCGTGAGCGTTGAGGATGAAGAAGCGCAGCGGTGCGCTGGAGATGATGCTGTAGTGCTGTGGACGAGACCCTTACAGATGTTGCTGTGGTCTCTTCATCTTCAGAATCGGTTTCTCAGGCGTTTTAGTCTGACTGCAGCAGTGATGATGATGATGATGATGATCTGCAGAAGCGGCCCCGCTGTGTGGAGATGCAGCAGAACGTGCGGTTCTATCTCTAACACATGATCGTTCACTAGTTTGAATAAAGCTCTGCTTCGTGTGTTGTTGACTTATTTGTCACGGTTCCCAGCAAGCAATAGCCGTCATTTCACCGGCTAGGTGAAGTATAGACCAGATCTAGTCCGGCTACGTGTAACCCAATTTTAGCCCGAATAATCTTAAATTTGGTTGCATGTTGTTTTTTTGTAAAATAAAACTTATGATAAGTATGATACTCCATCATGTAAGCAAAGTCAATAACGTTTATGAGGTTCCTGCAAGTAATAGCTGTAGTGTCACTTTCTCTGTGAAGTATAGACCCAATCTAGTCCGGCTATGTGTAACCCATCACTAGCCCAAAAAAACTTAAATTTGATTACCTGTCTTTTTTGGCAAAATACCTCGTGATATTTATGATATTCCTTTAAGTAAGGAAAGTAAATAGCATTTATAACGTGTTTGGGTTTTTAAAAATATATGTAATTTTCATAGCCTGATGGTATCCGTGATTTAGCTCGTCATCAGTCCGGCTATTTATAGCCCACTGATAGTCTAGACTGATTCATGTTGTATTTGGCCATGCAGCGCGTGCAATGGTTAATACATCACGTCCGCATTATCAGTACTACATCCACACATTTCGTTCTATTTGTAGCCATAATTTAGCTTTGAATTAGATGGGCTTTACCCACCTCGCAAAATTGACATAAAAATGTAATTGTAGACTTACTGCCTTTTTATTTTGAGTTAAAAATGAATATGGTATAATATATCTTATATCTTACGGTAGAACAGGCCAGATCTAATCAGTTAAGCAAAATTGACGCAGCTCCGTACTCCACACGATAGATGGCGCTATTGCGCATTTCGGTTAAAATGGACCAGCAAATCAAGAGGAAGAAAGCTGTTGTGGTTTGAAATTTGTAGCGCTGTGGATTGCGTGTGCTCTGCTAGGTAAGTGTAATCTGCTTTAATATCATGTTGTTTGGCAATGTTTTTATTATATGAGCATGTTTTAACATATGCACAGGCACCCTTCATTCAGTAAATCTTAGACTAAAAAAAAACGGTGTGAGGGAATGTTACAACCTTTTAAACATGCAAAATTAAACACTTATTAAGCAAAGTTCGGTGATTAACTGCATTTATTTCTACATTGCGAGTCGTCTTCATTAAATTCATGAAGGCAATGAATAACTTTAGTCAAGAGGTGAAACTTCTGCAGTTCTAGCTTTTAAGAAAAGTGTTAGATTGTGATTTCATAACAAAAGACTAATTTTAAACACAAACTTAATTCTGTTTCAGTTAGTCATTTGTCTCTTACAGAAACTAATTGAAGCATTATTTGACAAGACAGACTCCTGTAATCCTTTTCTATAAATGCTGCTACAAGCTTATTGAATTAGATTTAATAAACTTTACTATTTTATGGAAAATGTTTTTTTTTTGTACTATGAGTAACTATTTTGACTTGTCACAGTAAAATCAAGTATAAAGTAAGCTGTTAGTTATTATAATGCTTCTCTAATATTTGTTAACTATTTGTTTTTCGCCACAGATATTTGAGTGTGGCTATGTGAAATGAGCAGTCTAGCAGGTATGAGTTGCTTAAACATTTTAGACTAAAACATTTACACTGGCCACATTTGCTGGTTTCCCTGACCATATGCAGGTTGCCCATGTACATTCACCAGCTGGAAGAAGCTTTCAAGTCCCATCAAACACACAGAATGAAAACTGCTGTTGACAAAAAACATTGAAAATAACACATTAATTCTAAAATAGTTAAAATAATGAAATAAATAATTTAATTAAAATAGTAAATGTGTAAATAAGTAATCAGCCTTATGCTGTAAACCTGTGACTAATGTTATTTTTTGTTTTTTGTTTTTAACCATCAAGCGTGATTGTGTCCTGAAGACCTTCCTCATTTGAAGAGTCTGTGCATCTACCTCATTGAAGACTTGTAAAAGAGTATGTGGTAAGTGTGTCAACCTGCCCTCCTTTCATAAATGTATTTGTAAAACTCACATCCCACAAGACAGAGTTTAGAACACATCTCAGTATTTTCTTCCTTTTTCTCCAGGACTGAAAGTGCAGAGGCTGAATCTCAAAATGCACACACAGCAGTGGAGATCTTTATCATTTGGGCTGAGGATGCTGGTCCTGAGGACAGACCTACAGATGTTAGTGTAGAAGTTCTGCAGAACCTGCTGAGTGTCACATATGGATTGGATAGACTTTTTTCCTCAAAACAGACCACATGCTTACAGATGTTTAATCAGAATATTATCAAGCTACAAGAATAATTTTTGAGTTCACATAAAGCAAAATAACAGCCTTTGAGTTTCTTTCTTCTGTTTAACACTAGATATTTTGAAGAAAGCCGAATACCTGTAACCATTGATCTCCATTGTACTGTATGTTTTTTTGTTTTTTTTTACAGGTTTTCAGCTTTCTTCAAAATATCTTCTGTTTTGAACAGAAAAAAAATCTGTGTTTTTATCTTGTTTGTTTTGTCATAACTGAAATTTGATATTTATTTAGTATTTAATGTTTTTAATATTGTTATGTTGCTTTTATTAATAAAAGCTTGTGTTTAATCAGTTTGAATGGATTGCCTTTTTGAGAACCTGTTAATCAAAAATGTTGATATGTATTTGTGTATTTTTGTTTAAACAGTCATTCATTTGCTGATATTTGGACGACTTGTTTAGGCTTGGGCTATGGTTAGACGTCTATTAGATTTTCACTGACAGCCCAAATTTAGCCTTGTTTTAGCCTAGATCAAAATTCACCGGCTATTAGACGGATATATGTAGTCGTTGTATAGGTGTCTAAATGAAGACTAGTCAAATCTTGGGCTATGGTTAGACGTCTATTAGATTTTCACTGACAGCCCAAATTTAGCCATGATTTAGCCTAGACCAAAATTCACCGGCTATTAGACGGATATATGTAGTCGTCTATTAGCCGTCTAAATGAAGACGTCTAATTTTGGGCTATGCTTAGACGTCTATTAAATTTTCACTGACAGCCCAAATTTAGCCGTGATTTAGCCTAGACGTCTAGGCTATGTTTAGACGTCTAATAGACGTTTTTAGACCAAAAAATGCTTGCTGGGTTATCACGACTGATTGCGCGCACACACCACCGGAGGACTTTCTGATACTGATTACACACACTACATAAGCAGCACATACACACTCAGTCATTGCTGAGTATTGTTATCTGTTTGTGACTCTACAGCGCGTTTCTTTTTTTCTTGTTTTTCCGTGTTTTGACCTTAGCCTCGCTATTTGTTTATCCTCGCCTGCCACCAGCCTTTTGACTTTCTGCCTGTTCTTTGGCTACAATTTTTGATTTTGCCCCATTGATATCTGCTATACTGCTTTTTATATTAAAACTGCTCTTGGATCCTCAACTCCATTGTCAGCGTCACCCATCCGTAACAGTTTCCCAAACGGATTCTGTACATGTGATTTGAAGCAGAGTGAAAATCTGGGTTTTGGGTGCGTGTTTGAGCAGACATACACATAATTAATAATAATAAAATTTAAAAATGTCAATCTTGATGTTTTTTTTTTTATTATTTTTTTAACACAACAAATTTTGTCCTAAATGAGCATAAAACTTTGGAAAGTATTCTTTTGTTATGGTGGGCATATCCCTTATTTTCACATCCCAATGTTGACAATTATGCTTAAGCACTAAGTCTGTTTTGCTGACGCCTCCTTGTGCATCTACTAATCAAACTCCATGAATCATTAAGATAATTTCTGTTTGTTCTTCTTTCATATAAAACAATACAAAGTTTTTTATCTTCTTTACAAAAGCACCTCACCGCTCGTGTTCACCATTCTTGTTCACTTCCCGTTTTTACTGATAGGCTGTTTCTCAATTCCAAGAACGCAGAGAATGGACTCGTGTTTTTGTGAAGAGCGGTCTTACCAGGTCACATCGGAAGAACGAACTCAGCAGACCGCGAGGACAGGGAACATGTCCTGTGAGGAATGAGATGCTGCATTCTTCCTGATGGTCACATGACCCTCGCGCGTCTTTAACCGAAACTTATTTAAACATTACAGCATTTATACAGCGATTATTGTTTCCCCCCATTTCATAATATATGTTATGCATAAATACTTCAGAAATATACTCTGCACATCACAAATAAAACAGATTTTAATACAAATTTCAACAAATAAACACCCTTAATGTGTTTATGCCTTTATTAAGATTTTTATAGTAATGTTTACTTTCACCGTCTCATTTAGGGAAACTCCTGAGATAAATAAGTATATCTATAAACTTTTTTTTTTTTAACATTTATTTATGTGCTTTTTGCATTTTATAAAACTACAACAAAACTGCAAAACAAACAAAAAACTGTACAATACAATACAGTAATAATAATTATACAAAAATATTTAAAAAATAAATACATAAACTAACCAATGACAGAACAATCAAACAACAGAACACAGAGGGACAAATGCACATGAAAGCAAAATATTATTTAGCTGGTCAGGTAATGCATAACTAAAAGCAATTATAAAGTAACATTGTCCCAGAAAAAACAGAAAAATACATTATCCTGATTATAGTTTTATGGTCAAATAATAGTTTGGGCACATTACTAAAAACATTATAGATTATGAATAGTGAATATCAATTACACTGAATTGTTAATTACTATGTTATTAATAGGGGTCATTGGCAGTGGCGCCTGCAGCTGTACGGCTGTATGCACTTTAGGGGCCCCCAGAGATCTGCTTTATAATTAATATCAATACTATAATGTAATATAAATTATTAATGTATCTCTAAATTACAAGTAAAACAATTTATTAGAAAAAAAACGGCTCATATCGGCCTCTCGTGTCTGTCACTGTCAAACTGCACCCCCCTCCTTTCACTGTGTGGTTCAGTCCGTCAGTAGCGGGAAGAGAGTTGATGCTTTGAGAGCGATCGTCAGGTAAACTGTCAAAGCAGCGATGGTTAACACAGATTAAATCCGGTCATCAAAAACGAAAAGAGAGGCTACAAAAAGCAGAGAGAGAAAAAGGGACGGCAGTTGCTATCACCGTTTTTTGAAAAGAAAGGTAACGTTATGTCTATTCACAGAGCTTTCTTTTTGCGGTAATGATAGCGCCGCTAGTTTAATTTATTTTGCTAATGATAAGCTCTTTATATACATGCCCTCACCCGCTCTTCCCTACGAAGTTCCCCAAACTCATCTCCCAGTTGAAGAAGCAGGTAACTGAGATCCTGCCTTTAAAAAGAGCATGTGCATTGCAGTCTGCGTTTAAGTATTAATTTCACTATGATATTAACTTAATTGTTGACGTGGCCATTATTAAATGACTGCTATTTTTCCACAATGTTGATTATGTAGAATGATATTAGTTATAACAGCAAAGCAAACATAAAACTGAAAGACAAAACTTTAAATATATCAAGTTAGGTTTCCTTGAAAGATATTGATCTATTTAATTTTTTTTGCCCAGTGGACCATTTCTAGTAATATAACTGATTAGTCAAACTCATACCATATCAGCAGGATAGTGTAAAACAATATCTCAATGTCCATACAGACAAGTTTTGAATTAATTATGTATGTTTTAAATATGTCATAGCCAGGATGCTCCTCAAGCCAGTCTTTTGAGCCTAGATTGTTAAAGTAGAGCCCATAGTGAATGGCGCAATTTAAATGTAATAAATCTGCAGAATTCTGTCTGTATTACTTTACTGCATGTACTCAGTTACACAAGCACGTGTGTAAACACACACACACATACAGATATACACACATACACCTCCTTTATTTTTAAATTTTTTAAATATTTCCCAAATGATGTTTAACAGAGCAAATTTTCACAGTATGTCTGATAATATTTTTTCTTCTGGAGAAAGTCTTATTTGTTGTATTTTGGCTTGAATAAAAGCAGTTTTTAATTTTTTTAAAAACCATTTTAAGGTCAAAATTATTAGCCCCTTTAAGCAATTTTTTTTCTCGATAGTCTACAGAACAAACCACTGTTATACAATAACTTGCCTAATTACCCTAACCTGCCTAGTTAACCTAATTAACCTAGTGAAGCTTTTAAATGTCACTTTAAGCTGTATAGAAGTGTCTTGAAAAATATCTAGTCAAATATTATTTACTGTCATCATGGCAAAGATAAAAGAAATCAGTTATTAGAGATGAGTTATAAAAACTATTATGTTTAGAAATGTGTTAAATTGGTGAAAAAATAAACAGGGCTAATAATTCTGACTTCAACTGTGTGTATATATGCACATAAAAATGTAAAATTTTCAGTGAATATTTGATTACTGTTCCTTTTTTTGTACTACATTTACATTTGAACAATAAATCATCTGCTAGCTACAGTCATGTAGTTTCTCTTACTAAATACTGATAAGTAGTGGACAAAATCAATAATAAACTGCATAGGTCAGTATAACTACATCGCGGACAAAGAGTTTAGATAGCTAGCTTGGTGGTAGGGGGCCCATCCTCATATTTTTTCATAGGGCCCAAAATTGCTAGCGGCGCCCCTGGCGATGACCAAGACATTTTCAGAAGGAAAATGGAGATCACTTGAAGGAATAGCTCACTCATTTTCCTTCGGCTCATTCCCTGCTTTAACAAGGGTTGTCACAGTAGAAGAACCACCAGGATGAGATCAGAAAACTCACAGACAGTGAAGAGCAGTTATATTGAATGGATGAAAGAAACTTGATCAAGCATTTAGTCACATGTTATATTGTTATAGTTATGTTGTTGCAATATATATATATTGCGATTGATTGTGATTTTCGAAAGTATTACATCACTTTGTAAATGTTTATTCTTGAGTCTCCGCATACAGTTTCATAGAGCGCTTGGACCCGGAAGCCGCTTCGTGTGATGCCACACTTAACAAGCGGATAGGCTATATGCACGGCTGCGCGTGAC
This sequence comes from Danio albolineatus, assembly GCA_903798035.1. Taxonomy (NCBI): domain Eukaryota; kingdom Metazoa; phylum Chordata; class Actinopteri; order Cypriniformes; family Danionidae; genus Danio; species Danio albolineatus. The sequence goes on from CAIGQQ010023290.1 coordinate 12,701, forward strand.
GCATTTCCGGTGAAATGTAAGGCCGCCGTTCAACTTCCGCCGATCGTACATTACTGTGCTACAACAGGAGCGCGACTGATCAAAACAACTAACGTTTTGAAGAATCGTCTTAATGTTTTATGCCATTATAGCCCACTTATATATGTTTATGTCAGCTACATAAATATGACATCTAAACGTTTGAAAGTGTCATTTCAAAGACGTGAGAACAGTACTTTTAGCTACCACTGCCGTGTTCAGCAGAGTACAGCATCAGAAATTGAACTCTTACCTCCGTTTCCACACGTTTCCAAAAGACAAAGTCGTGCAGAAGAGGTGGGTTGTTAATATTCCACGTGAGAATTTTACAGTAACAGAAAGAACTAGAGTGTAGCAGACATTTCCAGTCTAGCAACCTGATCGCGGCTCGAATGCCAACCGGACGCAGACATGTTTTATGCCAAATAATAGTTTATTTTCATTGCCTTTAAAGTAAAAAAAAAAAACCCTGAACATTAATACACAAACATTTCTTATGCTACTTTCTAATTGCAATTTTTATTCAGAATAAAGACCTTTATTTTATTCACTGTACATATTAAATATTATTCACTGTATATAATTAGAAATTAAATTTGTCAAAAAATATTTTATTCAGATGAACAAGAAAAGTAACATTGAATCAGTTGTTTACTCAGCATGGGGCCTCTTCTGTTACTTGTGTATAGAGATATTTGGGCAGATACGCATTTAAAAATAAATAAATAAATCACCCCTCTGTAAGTTACATAAGGAAGTCTAAGGAGAGAAAAGTCCAGTGTGACCGCGGCTTAAGTGCAAGTGAATGGTTTCTCTCCAGTGTGGATCCTCATGTGAAGATTAAGGGATGATGATTGGCTGAAACTTTTCCCACACTGATTGCATGTGAATGGTTTCTCTCCAGTGTGTTTCAGCATGTGTCGATTAAGATTTGATGAAAGGCTGAAACTCATCCCACACTGAGTGCATGTGAATGGTTTCTCTCCAGTGTGGTTCCTCATGTGTAGATTAAGAGATGATGATATGCTGAAATTCTTCCCA